>CAUYPK010081101.1:0-26805 GCA_963574355.1 Loris lydekkerianus
CTTTCATGTTTACATGGATGGAGCTGGAACATATTCTCCTTAGCAAAGTATTCCAGGAATGGAAGAAAAAGTATCCAATGTACTCAGCCCTACTATGAAGCTAAACTATAGCTTTCACATGAAGGCTATAACCCAACTATACCACAAGACTACGAGGAAAGGACCAAGGAAGGGGAAGGGAGGGGGGAGGTTGGGGTGGAGGGAGGGGGTTGGGTTGGGCCACATCTATGGTGCATATTTTTATCTATAATAAAAAAAAAATAAAAAAGAAAAAAATAAAATAAAATAAAATAAAATAAAACCATGAAAACAAAACAAAACAACAACAACAAAAAAACCAGCCCCAGCCAAACTATAACAAAAAAATAGCCAGGCGTTGTGGCGGGCGCCTGTAGTCCCAGCTACTTGGGAGGCTGAGGCAAGAGAATCGCTTAAGCCCAGGAGCTGGAGGTTGCTGTGAGCTGTGTGATGCCATAGCACTCTACCAAGGGCCATAAAATGAGACTCTGTCTCTACAAAAAAAAAAAAAAAAAAAAAAGAAAGAAAGAAAGAAAGAAGGGGCAGAAAAGCAAAGTAAAACAAAAACCAAAAATGCCAAAAAGTAACAAAGTCAGAAACCGCCTCCTCTCTTCCTAACATCCATTCGCTGGACATGCCAATACAATTCATTCACTGGATATGCCAATCTACCTTGTAATAGAATATGAACTCCCTCCAGACAGGGGCAACTATACTGTAATACATACAAGATTTACAACTTAACAAAAAGTCATTTTATCTATCAACCACAGACAACTTTCTTGAAGTTCTATAAACGAACTCACAAGCCCTTGAGAATAATTGCCAAAAGTTTAGGCACTTTAGTAAAATATTTTGCAATCCCACACTGAAGTCAGCAATACCTCTTGAGATCAAGTAGCTATATCTCAAAGACTGCAAAAGCAGACTCGGTGCCTGTAGCTCAGCAGCTAGGGCACCAGCCACATACACTGGTGCTAGAGGGTTCAAACCTGGTAGCAGCCAGCTATACAACAATGGCAACTGCAACAAAAAAAATAGCCGAGCACTGTGATGGGCGCCTGTCGTCCCAGCGCCGGCCTACTTAGGAGGCTAAGGCAAGAGAATCGCTAGAGCCCGAGAGTTCAAGGTTGCTGTGAGCTGTGATGCCATCGCACTCTACCCAGGGTGACACAGTGGGACTCTGTTTCAAAAAAGAAGACTGCAAAAGCAAAACTCTAATGTAAAAATTCATGCCTAAAAAAAAAAACAAAACATAATATCACAGTATTAAGAGCTGAAAAAGAACTGGTCATCACCAAAATGCTCTGGTTAAAATAACAAATTGCTTACATACAATGGTATTGTAAGAAAATAAAACTGATACTTAACCACTTCTTTCGACTGTGTACATTAATCTAGTGGTTAAAATGCAGATATATTTTCTATACTATCTTATCTGGGACTTTGAAACAAAAAACACAAACAAACAAACAACACAGGGCCACTGTACCAAGACCAGAAGGATTTTTTTTTCTACCTACTTATGCCAGATCCTAAAACTGTCACCCACCTTTCCAGAATCTGCTCTTTATATTAAGAGTTTACAAAACAGGGACAAAATATGTTACTGAGTAATGAAGGCAACACATCAGCCTTATTATTTCCAACACTCAGATCAACAGAAAAGGGCTCATCTGAAACTTTCTTCTGATCAATAATTCTGCCAAAACAATTTTACAAACGAATTTTATAATCTTGTTTGGTGGAAAAAGAGGTAAACCAAAAGGCATTTATCAAATTATTTCCCCTCCAACCATACCCAACTAAATACAATTTTCAATGCATCAAATGCAAATTTTGAAACAGGAACATGAAGATGCAAAGGCTAAAAATAAGTCTTTTCCTCTCTTTCTCAACATGCATTAGCATGCCAACCCACTGGATTTCAGCTTTATTTCTATAAAGCAGACACACTAAAACACTCTTAATAGGTAGACTTACACTAGAAATTTAGCAGCCTATATCACTTTCTAAAAAAGTTTCTGGGGCAGTGCCTGTGGCTCAGTGAGTAGGGCGCCGGCCCCATATACCAAGGGTAGCAGGTTCATACTGCGCCCCGGCCAAACTGCAACAACAACAACAACAACAACAAAAAAAAATAGCTGGGTGTTGTGGCAGGCACCTGTAATCCCAGCTACTCAGGAGGCTGAAGCAAGAGAATCGCCTAAGCCCAAGAACTGGAGGTTGCTGTGAGCTGTGATGCCACAGTACTCTAACAAGGGAAACAAAGTGAGAATCTGTCTCTCAAAAAAAAAAAAAAAAAAGTTTCTGGAGTCTCCAACTTTGGGCTCATTTCGACCAGTTCTAGATAAAAATCCTAATGAAATATACCAAGGAATAACTTCATTTCACATTTATAAGCTATCCAAGGAACAACTCAAAAATTAATAGGTAAGTTTTAAGCCTGAAAATTAAAGTTTTGGCTTGGTGCATGTAGCACAGTGGTTACACTGAAGGTGGCGGGTTGGAACTGGCCCAGGTCAGCTAAACAACAATGACAACTGCAAAGAAAATAAAAAATAAAGCATTTTGAAAATTGAAGTTTTAAAAAGGGAAGTGCCTCAATTAAAAGCTGCCCGCAAACTTATATTACACACTGCTGAATGCAAAAAAAATTAGGATACAATGGTGCCCAATTTTTTAAGGTCACAAAAGGGCAGTATTGTTTTAATACTCATTTCTTCTTCAAAAACCTCAGAATGGTTACAATTAAAAATTATACACCAGGCTCGGCACCTGTAGCTCAAGTGGCTAAGGCACCAGCCACAAACACCAGAGCTGGTGGGTTCAAATCCAGCCCGGGCTGCCAAACAACAATGACAACTATAACCAAAAATAGCTGGGTGTTGTGGCAGGGGCCTATAATCCCAGCTACTTGGGAGGCTGAGGCAAGAGGATTGCTCGAACTTGGCCGAAAGTTTAAAGAGATTGCTGTAAGCAGTGACACCACAGCACTCTACCCAGGGCGACAGCTTGAGACTGTCTCAAAAAAATAAAAATAAAAATAAAGGGCAGTGCCTGTGGCTCAGTGAGTAGGGCACTCCATATACCAAGGGTGGTGGGTTCAAACCCAGCACCAGCCAAATTGCAACAACAACAAAAAAAGCTGGGCATTATGGCAGGCGCCTGTAGTCCCAGGTACTCGGAAGGCTGAGGCAAGAGAATTGCCCAAGCCCAAAAGCTGGAGGTTGTTGTGCACTGTGACGCCACAGCACTCTACCAAGGGCAATAAAGGGAGACTCTATCTCAAAAAATGAATAAGTAAAAAAATAATAAAAATTGGGCGGCGCCTGTGGCTCAAAGGAGTAGGGCGCCGGCCCCATATCCCGGAGGTGGCCTGGAGGTGGTGGGTTCAAACCTGGCCCCGGCCAAAAACTGCCCCTTCCCACCACCACCCCGCCCTAAAGTTATAAAAAAAATTAGTCATAATAAAAATTGTACACCAAAGAATTCCTGGAGTAGAATCTTGATGGAGGTGGGGGATCAATTCTCAATACAAAAGTTAGAGAATTATCTAATAGTAAAATAAACTCTTAGTACCACAAGTTAATGTATTAATCCCAACATGGAGAATTTTTCCTAAATTATAAAATCCTACTTGATACATTCAGGATTCATAATTATTCAAAGATACTTAAAGTAGCAAAACAATATGGGCATATTAAAGTACACAGATCAGATACAGAGAAAGAAGTAGTGTACCTGTACAGAAGAAGTATTTCAACTTTTTTTACTCAAATCAGAACTGGTCAAAGTATATAAGAGAGTTTTCCTACAATATTCCAAAATACTGGTTAGCTCAAATGTAAAATCTACCACCACACTACACACAAACTAAAGAAACAGCACAAAAATCTATAGGGCATTATGTGTCTAAAGATCATCTAAAAAATCCTTTTAAATCACACTTAAGTGCAAAGAAATAAACTAATGTATGAATTTTGAAGAAAAAGCAAAAAAAAAAAAAAATCCCTTAAGACTATACAGAAACTTCAAGGGGTACAGAACTTTGGTTCATGCAAAAACAATGTTACAAGCCTTTGGTATAGGAATTTTGCAAGACTCCTACTTCTCAATTTTTGCAGGTTAACTTAAACTAACATCTTTAATACAAAAGCAAAGCATTTAAATCATTTGCTTTATACCCTCATTTTCATCCTCTGAAATGAAGCCTACTTAGAAACATACTCTAGAAGTTCTCTACAAACTCAAAGAGTACATTTAACTCCATTATGCACTTTCACTGGCAGATGGAGGGATGACGTTGAGCCTGTTGTCGGGGAGTTAAAGAGATGCTCCGTAGTAAAGGGGGAACATCTTGGGCACTGTCAGATGGCCAGCTATTCTTCTTCTCATTATCCTAGCATCTCATACAACTGGAATAGCGAAGAGAAGGTCGGTAGCCATTAGGATAACACCATTAAACTTAACGGGAGAGGAAAAAAGGAATGATGGAGTAAGTCACCTCAATTTCTACTGACAAAGAGGCTAGTTCAACAAAATATGTGGAGCTCTTAACTGAAACCTTGATTACCAAATGCTCGTAAGTATAAGAAGCCAAAATCACACACAAACACAAAACCTTATGCACATTTTAAACTTCTGTACAATCAGTTCATCATTGGGACTCTTTCAACTTCTAACTTTGATTTCCACAAAAGGTCTATCTTTGTTCCTTCCCCCCAAACGAGAGACAACAAACTGCAAAGAAAATGTCTCTGCTTTCCCAACCTGAAAAACTAGAGTTTCAGACATTTTAGTCTCTCACTAAAAAACTGGGAGATGTAAAATGAACTGCGCTCCATATTGATTCTTAAAGCAAATAAGAGAAAAAAAGCTAACAATGGTAGGTAAAAGAAAATTGTTAAACTCCACAGAACCCGAAAATCCTGGATCTCACACCCAAATAAAAATCAAGATTTTTTTTAACACTCTATTCCTCAACAGAAATCTTGTGCAAAGAGAAAATCCTGAAAAAGTGAAAAGTGGATGAAACAAAGTGTATTAAAAAGAAAAAATTCAAAATTGCTCCTTTACCCACCAAAAAAACCTAAAATCGTACAAAAACCCTTACACACAAATGCATTGGCATTTCCCAAATTAAACTGCATGGGAGCAACAATGAAGGCCATTTCTATACAGTACCCACTTAACAAGCTCTAATTCCAGAACACACACAGATATGACACCGTGTTGCAATTAATGTATTAGGGAGGCAAAGAAAATGGTTGGGGCTACTGGACGTCTTCGACCCGCTCATTCAAACACCTTTAAAATTAATTAAGAGGCAGAGAAATAGAAAGGAAATAAAATATGGAAAAATACTGTGCAACGAGCAGAATGGATTAAGGGAAATGTGGAAGGTAGGGGCTCCCGAAACTAACCTGTGCCATCACTGGCCGATGCCGAAAGGGCCGGAGATGAGAGTTTAGGCCGCTTGGCTGAAGGCGGCCCCGGTTCCACCACATTCTCGGCCATTTTTAATTCTTTCGGAGATACAAGCGAGGAAAACGAGAATCCTCAGGAAATCTCTTCTTCGGCCTGGGGTCCCCGCCCCACTCCCAGAGGTGGGTTTGGGGACTCCGCCGGCACCAAAGGGGGTAAGGGGAAGTTCCTTTTTCTCTTCGCCGGGTCCCGGTGGCTGGAGAGGGATGCGGACTCGATAGAAAAGGTAGGGGCAAGTGCGAGGGGCCGGGCCTGGGCCCAAGCCCAGAGGAGGGCACAAGAACACAAATCCGTCGAGCGCGTCCGCTGCGGCGAATTCCCGAGAACTCGCAGCTCTAGAGGCGCAGTCCCCGGCCCGCCACGGCCGGCGCCTGCCCAGCCGAGGTCTCTCGGAGCTCCGCCGCCGCCATCAGCCTCTTCCTCCTCGGCGCTGTCCTCCTCCTTCTCATCGCCACAAGGAGGCGGGGGCGAAAAGGGGGGAGAGGAGGAGGCGACGAGAGACACTCACCTCCTCCTGGTGCCCCCTCCCGGGCCTGCGCCCCCACCCTCCGAACCCTCCTCCTGCCGCCGCGCTCAGCGCCGCCGCACCGGCCCCTAATGGCCGCAGAGCGCTCACCCGAGCGGAGAGCCAGGCTGGCGCCGCCGCCTCACATCGCGCGGCGGCCGACGGAGGCGCGGCGAGGACGCCGAGCGCGGAACTTGCCGACCAAAAAGGCCGAGGGGGCCGGCCCGAACAGCACCACCCGCCCGCGCCGACGCCGAGCCCACCGAGGAGGCCCCGCTCCGGCGGCGGCGCAGGCGGCCTCTTCTCGCGCCGCGCTCTCCTTCTTCGCCCTCCTCTCCCGCGGAAAATAAATAAATACGGCCGCCGCTACGGCCCCCACCCCCGGCGGCCAGGTGCTGGCAGCACCCGGCCCCCCGGGGCTCCGCTCGGGGCCGCCCTCGGCGGCTGGCAAAGGCGCTGCGGGGCGCGGGGTTATGTAATGGTCCCCCCTAGGCGTCGACGCCGGCCTGGCTCCCGAGCCGCGGTGGGGGTGTGTGCGGACGGGAGGGGGCTGGGGGTCGCCTTGGCCCCTGCGCCCCGGGCCCCCTGCCACTGTCTCAACCCCTGCCGCCTCTCTCCGACCCGGCTTCCCTCCGCACTCTCTCGCTCCCGTAGTTCGCACTCAGCCCAGCGTCCCGCTTGCCCACTCTCGCCCGCTCCCTCTCGCCCTCTCCCCCCCAGCCTAGCACACAAACAAGATGGCGGCTGTTGTTTCTTCCCTCTGCCGAATCCTCCTTACAGGCTAGCGGTAGCAGCGGCGGCCGGAAATGAGCCAAGGGGGGGAGTGAAAAAAAGGGGAGGGGTTGGGCCTCCGGAGAGTGGGGGTGAGAGGGCGGGGCCTAGGCCGGAGCCGCTCACACAATGGGGGAAGAGAGGCCGGGGGCGGGACTAGTTCCAATCACGGGACCCGCCCAAGGCCCCAACGCGGTTGGCGCTTCCGCAAACTCCCCCGGCGTCACCCGGTGGCTCACTTTAAAGGGGAGGACTTTAATGAGAGATTCGGGGCGGAGGTGGGTGGGACTTGGAATCTATTTTCAGTCGGTGGACACTTACAGAGGAAGGTGGCTGGGCTGGGTCTCTGCGTAGGGGACTTGTGAGAACCCAGGTGACGGAACCCGGGAGCTGCCCCGAGTAAGGTGCCCAGACACTAGACACCGCCCAGGTGGCAGAATGGGCCCGTAGGGACGGCCCTGCTCCCCAGGCCCTCCGGCGGCTGGTCCTCCTAACCCGCGTTGAATCCACCAGGCAGGGTGTCCCCTGTTCCGGCCCTGGACTTCAGTGCTTCCTCACTTTTCATCGCCTTTCTTAAGGGAGTGGTTCACATTAAAAAAATCACGTTGAATACGAGTTGTTTACATTTTCTCTGAATTTTCGAATTTTTTTGACAAGCATATTAGAAAAAAAAAAATCAGCAGTGAGATGTTTTAGGACAAAAACCAAATTTATTTCTTGCCCACCATGTGTCCACATTGACCCTACCAGGTAGCTCTCTCACCGAAGGAGCCTGGAAATATTTTTCTGAAGACACCTGGGACCTGAAGACATTTTTGTATAGGTTCTTTTTTTTTTTTTTTAACCCACTACCAATAAATGAACTTAAAGACTACATTTAGGTGCTTTAAAGATACTGTAATTATGGGAAAAAGCCAAAAAACGTAAGACGTGTATGCTAACGGTAATGTAAGATGCGATAATGTAACGATGGGGGAAATGCTGGGATTGAGGCCCAGAGCATGGGACGACACAGTTTTGCAGTAGAGGGCTGAGATAGCTTTTACAGTCTCGTACTGATTACAGAAACCCTCTGTGTTTAGCCTTGGGTAGTTGCCTCAGCCTCTGAAGTAGCTGGAACTACAGGCACGTGCCAGAACACCCGGCTAAATTTTTCTACTTTTTTAGTAGAGATGGGGTTTTTCAGGCTCAATCCTGAGCTCAAGCATTCCACCCATCTTGGTCTCCCAGCGCCTGACCCTCTTATTTCTTTTTCTTTTTTTTTTTTTTGCGGTTTTTGGCTGGGGCTGGGTTTGAACCCACCACCTCCTGTATATGGGGCCAGTGCCCTACTCCTTGAGCCACAGGCACTGCCCCTGACCCTCTTCTTTCATATCTCATCTTCCTTAGTTGGAGTTTGCATATTGTGGGTTTACTTTGTTCTCGTTATTGTTGTTTGTTTCCTAAATGAATGATGGGGAGAATAAATAACTTAAGAACCTGGGAGTGAAGTTCCTAATCAGAAGCAGTTCTAGTTTCCCACAGGGTGAATTCTGTGGTGTTCAGGCCCACTTCACTGAAACTGCATAGAAAAGCAAGCAAATAAGGCTCAGCACCTGTGGCTCAAGTGGTTAAGGCGTCAGACACATACACCAGAGAGGGCAAGTTCAAATCCAGCCCGGGCCTGCCAAACAACAATGATGGCTGCAACCAAAAAATAGCCAGGTGTTGTGGCAGATGCCTGTAGTCCCAGCTGCTTGGGAGGTGGAAGCAGGAGAATCACTTGAGCCCACGAGTTGGAGGATGCTGTGAGCTGTTCTGCCATGGCACTCTAACCAGGCCAACAGCTTTGAGGCTCCATCTCAAAAGAAGAAAGAAAGAAAGAAAAGCAAGCAAATTGAATAGGACAGACCTCTTTTTTTTTTTTTTAAGAGACAGAGTCTCACTTTTTCACCCTCAGTAGAGTGCACTGGTGTCACAGCTCACAGCAACCTCCAACTCCTGGGCTTAGGTGATTTTCTTGCCTCAGCCTCCTGAGTAGCTGGGACTATAGGCGCCGGCCACAGTGCCCAGCTATTTTTTGTTGAAGTTTGGCAGGGGCTGGGTTTGAACCCACCACCCTTGGTATATGGGGCCGGCATCCTACTCACTGAGCCACAGGCACTGCCCTAAACTATTTTCCAAATCAAATGGATTTTGAACGATGTGGAAGAATTGCCTAGTATTCCCAAAACTTAAGTTAAAAAGGCCTCGTGTAAGTGTGGCCTCCTACCAGGCATTTCCAAAGCCCTTGTCATTAAGAGAAAAATGGTTTGTGTCTTTGGGCTGCTCCTGCAAGTGTCAACTTGGACAGGGTGTGGAAGTGGCCATAAATCCATGACAAGGAATTACTGATTTCTATACTCTTCCAAAGTGTTGTCAATGTTTGCAGAAACATTTTAATTTATATCACATTTAATAAAAAAGTGTTCTTGAGGCTTGGCGCCTGTGGCTCAAGCAGCTAAGGTGCCAACCACATACACCTGAGTTGGAGGGTTTGAATCCAGCCCGGGCCTGCCAAACAACAATGACGGCTGCAACCAAAAATAGCCGGGCATTGTGGCGGGCACCTGTAGTCCCAGCTACTTGGGAGGCAGAGGCAGGAGAATCATTTGAGCCCAGGAGTTGGAGGTTGCTGTGGTACAGTGCTGTGGCATCACAGCACTCTACCCAGAGTGGCAGCTTGAGGCTCTGTCTCAAAAAAAATGTTCTTGAAAGAAAACATTAAAAGCCAATATTGGCAAGGATGTGGAGAAGTGGGGCTTTCCTACACTGTTAATAGGAATAGAACATGGTATAAACTCTTAGGTTCATATTCAACTTTTGTTGTTGTTTTTTTTTGTTTGTTTGTTGTTTGTTTTTTTAGATCAGGTCTTGCCCTGTCTCTGGGCTGCAGTGCAGTGGTGTCGTCATAGCTCACCACGACCTCAAACTCAGACGTAAGCAATCCTCCCACCTTAGCCTCTCAAGTAGCTGGGACTATAAGCACCACCATGCCCAGCTGATGTTTCTGGCTTTTGTAGAGATGGAGTCTAGCTATGTTGCTCGGGCTGGTCTCCAACTGCTTAGCTCTCTACAAAAAATGGAGACATCAACCATTGTGGTAGTGTCCACAGTCCCAGCTACCTGAGAGGCTGAGCCAGGGGGATTGCTGGACCCAGGAGTTAGAACTTGCAGTGAGCTATGATGACACCACTGCCCAGGAAACATAGCAAGAAACTTGTTCCCCCCAAAAGTTAAGATTTTGGCTCGGCACCTGCAGCTCAGTGGCTAGAGTGCCAGACACATACACCTTAGCTGGTGCATTTGAACCCAGTCTGGGCCTGCCAACAACAATGACAACTACAACCCAAAATCCTGGGTGTTGTGGTGGGTGCCTGTAGTCCCAGCTACTGGGGAGGCTGAGGCAAGAGAATCGCTTAAGTCCAGAGTTTGAGGTTGCTGAGAGCTATGATGCCATAGCACTCTACCCAGGGTGACGTAGTGAGACTGTCTCAAAAAGAAAAAAAAAAGTTAAGTTTTTTTTTTGTTTTTTTTTTTGAGACAGAGCTGTCTCAAAGCTGTCACCCTAGGTAGAGTGCCATGACATCACAGCTCTCAGCAACCTCCAGCTCCTGGGCTCAAATGATTCTTCTGCCTCTGCCTCTCAAGTAGCTGGGACTATAGGCACCCATCACAATGCCCAGCTATTTTTTGGTTGTAGCCATCATTGTTGTTTGGCAGGCCCAGGCTGGATTCGAACCTGCCAGCTCAGGTATATGTGGCTGGTGCCTTAGCTGCTTGAGCCACAGGCGCAGAGCCAAGATATTTTTATGTGTATTTTATACTAAAATCTAAACTTTTTAAATGATTAAAGTGGGGGCAGTGGGCAGCACCTGTGGCTCAGTTGAGTAGGGTGCTGGCCCCATATACCGAGGTTGGCAGGTTTGAACCCAGCCCTGGCCAAACTGCAACAAAAAAATAGCAGGGCATTGTAGCAGGTGCTTGTAGTCCCAGCTACTCAGGAGGCTGAGGTAAGAGAATCATCTAAGCCCAAGTGCTGGCGGTTGCTGTGAGCTGTGAGCCACAGCACTCTACTGAGGCCGATAAAGTGAGACTCTATCTCTAAAAAAATAATAATAATAAAATAAATGATTAAAATTGTAAATTAGATATTATATCTATTTTACCACAATATATAAAAACTATGGAAGCAGCCTTATAATGATGAGATATTGGACAATCATTTAAAAAGAAGTAGATAAGGGTGGCACCTGTGGCTCAGTGAGTAGCACGCTGTTCCCGTATACCGAGGGTAGTGGGTTCAAACCCGGCCTTGGCCAAACTGCAACCAAAAAATAGCTGGGCGTTGTGGCGGGTGCCTGTAGTCCCAGCTGCTTGGGAGGCTGAGACAAGAGAATTGCGTAAGCCCAAAAAAGCCGGAGGTTGCTGTGAGCCATGTGACATCATGGCACTCTACCTAGGGCAGTAAAGTGAGACTCTGTCTATACAAAAAAAAAAAAGAAGAAGAAGAAGAAGTAGATAAGCTGGGTGCACTGGCTCATGCCTGTAATCCCAGCACTCTGGGAGACCAAGGCAGATGGATTGCTTGAGCTCAGGAGCTCATGACCAGCCTGAGCAAGAGTGAGACCCCGTCTCTACTAAAAATAGAAAAACTAGCCAGGCTCATGGCGGGTGCCCTTAGTTACAGCTATTCAAGAAGCTGAGGCAAGAAACTCACTTGAGCTATGCTACGATGGCCCTCTACCCAGAGTAAGACTTTGAGGGCGATAAATAATAATAATAATAAGTAGATAAAAGGCTCGGCATCTGTGGCTCATGTGGCTAAGGAGCCAGCCACATACACCTGAGCTGGCAGGTTCAAATCCAGCCCGGGCCCACCAAACAACAATGATGGCTGCAACCAAAAAATAGCCGGGTGTTGTGGCAGGCGCCTGTAGTCCCACCTGCTTGGGAGACTGAGGCAGGAGAATCGCTTGGGCCTAGGAGTTGGAGGTTACTGTGAGCTATGAAGCTATGGCACTCTACCCAGGGCGACAGTTTGAGGCTCTGTCTCAAAAAAAAAAAAAAAAAGTAGATAAAAAATAAGAAAAGAAGAGGAAAAACAAACCAAAACAAAAAAATGAGTACATAAATATATACTACTATAGGAAGATGCCCACATATTCCTAAGGACAAAAAGGAAGTTGTAGAGCCAAGTGCAGTGGTCACAGCTATTTGAGAGACTGAGGTGGGAGGATTGCTTGAGTGTAGGTGTTGAAGGCCAGCCTAAGAAACAATGACAAATATCCATCTCAAAAAAAAAAAAAAAAAAAAAGTGCAAAATAAAAAAAGGAAATTGTGGAGTAGCAGGGAATCCCCCCCGAGTCCTGATTACCGACTCCTCCTTCCCCTCCCCTGCCTCTAGTTAGTTTGTTTGTTTTTAGAGACAGAGTCTCGCTTTATCTGCCTCAGTAGAGTACAGTGGCATCACAGCTCACAGCAACCTCCAACTCCTGGGCTAAAGTGATTCTCTTGCCTCAGCCTCCCGAGGAGCTGGGACTACAGGCACCCACCACAACACCCGGCTATTTTTTGTTGCAGTTTGGCTGGGGCTGAGTTCACACCTACCACCCTTGGTATATGGAGCTGGCGCCCTACTCACTGAGCCACAGGAGCTGCCCGAAATGGCTCTAGTTTTATAAATGTAGTTATCAATACTAAGAGGGTATGCATCGAATTGTTACCAGTGTTGGGGTGAGAGAAGTGTGATGGAGAGCATCATTGTATGTTGTAAGTTTTTGTGATGTTTCAAATCAGAACCAAAGAGGAGTTTAGGTTTTTTTTGAGACAGAGTGTCAGTATGTCACCCTCAGTAGAGTGCTGTGGCGTCTCAGCTCACAGCAACCTTAAACTCTTAGGCTTAAGGGATTCTCTTGCATCAGCCTCCCAAGTAGCTGGGACTAAAGGCGCCCACCACAATACCTGGCTATTATTTTTTGCTGTTGTTGTAGTTGTCATTGTTGTTTAGCAGGCCCGGACCGGGTTCGAACCCACCAACCCTGGTGTATGTGGCCAGTGCCCTAACCACTGAGTTACGGGCACCAAGCCTAGAGGAGCATTTTTTTTTTTTAAGTAAAAAAAGAATAGTTCCATGGGCGGCACCTGTGGCTCAGTGGGTCGGGCGCCGGCCCCGTATACCGAGGGTGACAGGTTTAAACCCGGTCCCAGCCAAACTGCAACAAAAAATAGCTGGGCATTGTAGTGGGCGCCTGTAGTCCCAGCTACTCAGGAGGCTGAGGCAGGAGAATCATCTAGGCCCAGGAGTTGGAGGTTGCTGTGAACCGTGTGATGTCAAGGCACTCTACTGAGGGCGATAAAGACTCTATCTCTAAAAAAAAAAAAAAAAAAAGTTCCTAGCTTGGCGCCTGTAGTTCAGTGAGTAGGGTGCCAGCCACACACACCGAGGCTGGCAGGTTGGAGCCCAGCCTGGGCCTGCTAAACAACAATGACAACTGTAACCAAAAAATATAGCCAGGTGTTGTGGAGGGCACCTGTAGTCCCAGCTATTCGGGAGACTAAGGCAAGAGAATTGCTTAAGCCCAAGAATTAGAGGTTGCTGTGAGCTGCGATTTCATAGCACTCTACCGAGGGTGACATAGTGAAACTATGTCTCCAAAAAAAAAAAGGTTCCTCTTTGCTATTAGGAGAAAATTTGAAGTGCAGTAAATGGCCCCTGCCTACCTGCCTTATTTCTCTCAACTTTCCTCCCAGCAGCCAAGTGGGATTATTTTTATTCTTTTTGTGTTGTGCTTTCTCTGTTCTTGGGACATTCACATGTATTTTCCTTCTGTCCGAACCATTCACCACCCACACCTTTTTCCTCACCTAATTCCCCATTACTCTTCTGTTCTCAGGGTATACATTCCTTCCTTCCTTCCTTTCTTTCTTTCTTTCTTTTTTTCTTTCTTTCTTTCTTTCTTTCTTTCTTTCTTTCTTTCTTTCTTTCTTTCTTTCTTTCTTTCTTTCTTTCTTTCGATAGAGTCTCACTTTATCACCCTTGGTAGAGTGCCATGACCATTACAACTCACAGCAACCTCCAATTCCTGGATTTAGGCGATTCTCTTGCCTCAGCCTCCTGAGTTGCTGGGACTACAGGCACCTGCCACAATGCCTGGCTATTTTTTTTTTTGTTGCAGTTTGGCTGGGGCTGCGTTTGAACCCACCACCATCAGTATATGGGGTCGACACCCTGCTCACTGAGCCACAGGCACTGCCCACATTCATTCCTTTTTCTACAAAAGGAATCCCTCCTGAGTCCTGATTACCCACTCCTCCTTGCCCTCCCCTGGCAAGCATCTTGTACCTCTGAATCACCCACACTGCACACTGTGTTATAGTTGCCTGAGTTCTTTTTGGCCTTTCCTGTGACAGCAAGGGAAGGTGACTATGTTGTCCTTCTCTCTCTCTCAGCTCCTAATTTAAGACTGATGCATAATAAGGTCTCCACTCAAACTTCTTGAACCAATGAATGTATGCCATTAATTTATGAAGATGGTCTGGGTTGGCAGATCCCCCTGCCCTAACCTTATCTGTTTTACTACAGCTGCAAGAACTTTCTGGCCCTCAAAAGGACACGATGTACTTTACCTATCCATCAGGGTGCCAGTTAACCTCTCTCTCTTCCAGAATCTCAGCTATCTTGACCTGGATTCTTTGTAATTACACCAGAAGAAGAAGAAGTATTTGTACTCGTTAATGATGTGGGAAACTGGAGCTGTAAAGCAAGTGAAATGTCCTTCAGGGGACCACAAAATGAGCCAAGGGAAGGGTTGACCTCAGGTCTTCCAATATCATATCCAAGCTCCTTTCTACTTACTCCTCACTACTTCCCTCAGACTAGAGGCAGGTCCTAGACTTCCTCAATACTGGGATCTCGTATAGCAACTTGACAAGATTCATGGCCAATGAATGTTTATTGAATGAACAAAGACAAGCAGGACATTCTGTATATAAACTCTCTCTCTCTCTCATACACACACACACACACACACACAGCCTTTTTCATAAAATTAGAACACCGAGTGCTATACCCTCAAAAACAGCCACAGAGCTTGTATCTCTCCACATCATTAGGCATGATGACCCACCATCATGGGTCAGCAGGACCAAAGTAACCAAGGAACTCATGCTTTTTTGACCCTAAACCTACCTTTACCAAGCATCTCCTCTGTGCCCAGCACAGCTAGGTACTATGATTCAAAGATGGAGAAGACACTAATCCCGTCCTCTTGGAACACGATCTGTTTGGAGGGAAACTCATAGAGATAGTGACTGCCCAGAGTGATGAGGCTCCCTAAGACAAACTATGATGGATAATTCATGAGCAGAAGCACCTGTTACATTGGCCCCTGAATGCTGCTGACCAAGGCTGGAACATATGCTAATAGGGGTGCCCAAGCAGGAGAGGATACTGAAAAGATGGGCCTAGCCAGACTACAAAGAACCATGTGTGCCATGAAGGAAGTTTGGGTCCTACTTTTTGTTTGGATATGTGGTCATATAATCTATAAATTACTATATTTGTACAGTAATTTGGTGGAATATTAAAATATGTTTAAAGTGGATTGGCACCTGTGGCTCAAGTGGCTAAGGCACCAGCCACATATACCTGAGCTGGTGGATTCGAATCCAGCCTGGGCCTGCCAAACAACAATGACGGCTGCAAAAAAAATAGCCAGGTGTTGTGGTGGGCGCCTGTAGTCGCAGCTACTTGGGAGGCAGAGTTAGGAGAATCATTTGAGCCCAGGAGTTAGAGGTTGCTGTGAGCTGTGATGTCACAGCACTCTACCCAGGGTGACAGGGTGAGGCTCTGTCTCAAAAAACAAACAAACAAACAATAAACCTTTGTAGGCTTGGCGCCTGTAGCTCAAGCAGCTAGAGCGACAGCCACATACACCAGAGCTGGTGGGTTTGAATCCAGCCCGAGCCCACCAAACAACAATGACAACTATAACCAAAAAATAGCCAGGCATTGTGGCAGGTGCCTGTAGCCCCAGCTACTCAGAAGGCTGAGGCAAGAGAATCACCTAAGCCCAAGAGCTGGAGGTTGCTGTGAGCTGTGATGCCACGGCACTCTACCAAGGGTGACAAAGTGAAACTCTGTCTCTAAAATAAATAAATAAATAAAATATGTTTAAAGTATTGTAAATTAGGCTGCACAAGGTAGCTCATGCCTATAATCCTAGCACTCTGGGAGACTGTAGATTACCTGAGCTCATGGGTTGGAGACCAGCCTGAGCAAGAGCAAGACCCCATCTCTAAAAAATAGCCCGGTGTTGTGGTGGGCACTTATAGTCCCAGCTAGTTGGGAGGCTGAGGCAAGAGGATCACTTGAGCCCAGGAGTGTGAGGTTGCTGTGAGCTATGATGACACAAAAGCATCACAGCACTGAACCCAGGGTGACAAAGTGAGACTCTGTCTCAAAAAAAAAAAAAAGAAAAAGAAAAAAGTTAAAATCTGATTGACTTCAAAATAAGAAAAACCATGATATGCCAGCCTGAGCAAGAGCAAGACCCGGTCTCCTTAAAAATAGCCAGGTGCTGGGGCAGACTCCTGTAGTCCCAGCTATTCAGGAGGCTGAGGCAAGTATATCACTTGAGCCTAAGAGTTTGAGGTTGCTATGAGCTCTGACTCTACAGGGCAACAGAGGGAGACTTTGTCTCAAAAAAAAAAAAAAAGAAAGAAAGAAAGAAAGAAAAGAAAAACCACGATCTAGTATTTGGTCCTTTATATTCTAAAAGGAAGCTTCAGAGAAGGGCAAAATATGCAAATAAGAGTTTTTTCTTCATATCTTGTACCCCCTGTGTTGATGCTGTGTGTGGTAACTACAGCCATGATGTGTGGACCTATCAGACTGTGACTCTACCTAAAGGATCTCAAAATAGCTCTGCTCTACGCTCTGCGGCAGGCAGGCGTCTGCTTTATTCGGCAGTAGCTCATTCTTTACTATTGTTGCTATGTGACAAACTATTGGCTCTCACTGTTAATCTCAGCCTTCCAGAGAAGGAGTGTAAGCAGAAGGCTTTGAGAGAAGAAAATGTAACAAACGTGTCCTGAGCATTTCCTAGGTACCCCCATGACAATTTGCCCTGAAGATACAAATACCTGGTTCAGTTCAATGAACATTTATTGAGTAACACTTACCTGGGTGCCAGGCACTGTGCTGGTCTCCAGGGATGCAAAGATAAATAAAATTCACATGGTTTCTGACCTCAGTTGCTCACTGTCTAGTGGAAGAGAGACTCATAAATCGGAAACCTCAATCGAATATACTGGATGTAATGATAGAGACGTGGGTGCTCTGTAGACACTCATACAGGGTGCTTCAGATGAATTCAGGTTTGAACATGGTGATGTGCCCTGGGACACAATATGGAGATCACCTATGCACAGCTGGATATAAAGACTCATAGGGAATTTAAACTCTGTCTATATCCTTGAGGTTCTTGTTATCTGGAGAAAGTGATGAAAGCCTAAATACAATAAATCGAATATGTGAATTTTAACACAGAGGTTCAAAGATTATGGTTATAACTCCTCTGGCCTGCAAATTTTGACACATTCCTTTAGGAAATAGACTGGGAGCTGAGTCTTTTTTTTTTTTTAGAGACAGAATCTCACTTTGTCACCCTTGGTAGAGTGCTGTGACATCACAGCTCACAGCAACCTCCAGCTCTTGGGTTTAGGTGATTCTCTCACCTCAGCCTCCCGAGTAGCTGGGACTACAGGCGCCTGCCACAACACCCAGCTATTTTTTGTTGCAGTTTGGCTGGGGCCGGGTTTGAACCCACCACCCTCGATATATGGGGCCGGCACCTTACTCACTGAGCCACAGGTGCCGCCCTGGGGAGCTGAGTCTTAAATGATTTTAGAGCAGCTTTCCTGGTTAACAAGGAGACACCTACTTGAAATAATTGGCTCCTTGACTCAGTTGCCCAGGCACAGGTAAGAGAACATTTTCAAGTCTAACACAAAGCCAGCACCTAGACAGTGGGCACTGGTGATGTACCTTACTGGGGAGCTGAATATATAGCATCACCTGTGACAGAAGATGTGTGGGGGTGTTGAGGTCACTCAGAAGAAAACAAAACTGGAAACTTTGCTCCAACCTGATAAACATTTCACTTTGCATGGTCCGCCAAGACCATAGAACTTCAGGTGCAGGGAGACACAAGAGCAGTACTTGCCTTGCCTACCTACCTGGAGCCTCGCTGAAAGTCGATCTTTATACTATAGGCAGTCTCAGGTTACAACTGAGATTGGTGCTATAGGTTTGTTCCTAAATTGAATTTGTATGTAAGTTAGAACAGGTACATTTACCTATCACCTATAATAGCCTCCATTTGCAAGTGAAAGTTGTATGTAAGTAGGATTGTTTGTAACTCAGGGATTGCCTTTATTTCTTTCATTCTTCTTGTAAGTGTAATCAAAATAAGACCAATTTAATTCAAGTCCTAATTAAAATTCTCACCCATTCTTTTTTTTTTTTTTTTTTGAGACAGAGCCTCATTCTGTCACCCTGGGTAGAGTGCTATGACATTATAGCTCACAGCAACCTCAAACTCTTGGGCTCAAGTGATCTTCCTGCCTTAGCCTCTCAAGTAGCTGAGACTACAGGCACCCACCACAACACCCACTAGTTTTCCTATTTTTGGTAGAGACGGGGTCTTGCTCTTGCTCGGGCTGTTCTCAAACTCCTGAGCTCAAGCAATCCACCTGCCTCAGCCTCCCAGAGTGCTGGGATTACAGGTGTAAGCCACTTTGTTTGACCTCTCATCTGTTCTTGAGCCTCAGTAAAATTCTGTGCTTTGACCCAGCTCAGCTTTCTAAATAAGGGAAAAAGACTCTTGAAGGGCCTGATGAAATCACTGTGGCTGCTGCTAAGTATGCAGAAGACTTGGTAAGAGATTCATGAAGTCAATTATTTATTTATTAAAAATTTATTGAAGACGGTGTGGTGGCTCACCTCTGTAATCCTAGGATGTGTGGAGGCCAAGGCAGGAGGATTGCTTAAGGCCAGGTGTTTGAAAACAGTCTGAGTAAAAGCAAGACCCTGTCTCTATTAAAAATAGAAAAATTAGGGCGGCGCCTGTGGCTCAGTGAGCAGGGCACCAGCCCCATATACCAATGGTGGTGGGTTCAGACCCAGCCCAGGCCAAACTGCAACAAAAAAAATAGCTGGGCATTGTGGCAAGTGCCTGTAGTCCCAGCTACTGGGGAGGCTGAGGCAAGAGAATTGCCTAAACCCAGGAGTTGGAGGTTGCTGTGAGCTGTGATTTCATGGCACTCTACCAAGAGTGATAAAATGAGACTCTGTCTCTAAAAAAAAAAAAAAAAAAGAAAAATTAATTAGCTGGGTCAGCCGGGTACAGTGGTTCACACCTGTAATCCTAACACTGTCAGAGGCCAAGGCAGGTGGATTGCTTGAGCTCACGAGTTCGAGACCAGCCTGAGCAAAAAGCGAGACCTCATCTCTACTAAAAATAGAAAAACTGATGGATTGGGGCCTGTAGAACAGTGGTTATGGCACCAGCCACATACACTGAGGCTGTCTGGTTTGAACCCAGCCTGGGCCAGCTAAACAACAATAATAACCACAACAACAACAACAAAAGATAGCTGGGCATTGTGATAGCTTGAGGCTCTGTCTCAAAAAATAAAATAAAATATGAGGGTACGAATGTTTAGGTTACATTATCTTCAGTTCTATGGTGAAGTTCAAGTTGTAGTTGAGCCCTTAACCCAGGGTTATTTCATTTATTTATTTATTTATTTATTTTATTATTATTTATTTATTTATTTTTTTTGTAGAGACAGTCTCACTTTATCACCCTGGGTAGAGTGCTGTGGCACTGTAGAGTGCTGTAGTATCACAGCTCACAGCAACCTTCAGCTCTTGGGCTTAGGTGATTCTTCTTGCCTCAGCCTCCTGAGTAGCTGGGACTTCAGGCACCCACCACAATGCCCAGCTATTTTTTTGTTGCAGTTTTGCCAAGGCCAGGTTTGAACCTGCCACCCTCGGTATATGGGGCCGGCATCCTACCTACTTAGCCACAAGCATCGCCTTACTTATTTTTTTGAGACAAAGTCTCATTCTGTTGCCCTAGCTAGAGTGCCATGGTCTCAACCTAGCTCACAGCAACCTCAAACTCCTAGGCTTAAGCAGTCCTCCTGCCTCAGAGTCCCAAGTAACTGTGATGACCACCATGACACCAGGCTAATTTTTTCTATTTTTAGTAGAAATGAGCTCTTGCTCAGGCTTGTCTCAAACTCCTTAGCTCAAGGGATCCACCTGCCTTGGCCCCCCAAACTACTGAGATTACAGGCATGAGCCACTGCACCCAGCCTATTTATTTATTTTAAATCAAGATAAGGTTTATCTTCTGTTGTCCAGGTTGCCAACTCCTGGGCTCAAGCAGTCCTTTCACCTCAGCCTCCCAAGTAGGTGGGAGTACAGGCTCACATCACCGATCTCAGCTTTTTATTTATTTTTATAGAGATAACGTCTCCTTATGTTGCCCAGGCAGGCGTGATCATAGCACAATGAGGCCCTGAACTCCTGGGCTCAAGTTGTCTCCCTGTATCAACCTCCCTTTTTTTTTATTTTTTATTTTTGTAGAGACAGTCTCACTTTATTGCCCTTGGTAGAATGTGTGGCATCACACAGCTCACAGCAAACTCCAACTCCTCTGCTTAGGCAATTCTCTTGCCTCAGCCTCCCGAGTAGCTGGGACTACAGGTGCCCACCACAACGCCCGGCTATTTTTTTGTTGCAGTTTGGCTGGGGCCAGGTTTGAACCCATCACCCTCAGTATATGGGGTTGGCGCCCTATTTACTGAGCCATAGGCGTTGCCCGAACCTCCCTTTATTTTTATTTTTTAATTGTGAAATGATACCTCACTGTCTTGGTCTGTTCCTGATGCTGTGACAAAATACCTTAGACTGGGTCATTTATAAACAACAGAAAGTCTCATGGTTCTGAAGGCTGGAGTCCAAGATGAAGGCACTAGCATTCAGTGTCTGGTGGGGGCCTTTTTGCAGCGTCGGGGCAGTGGGGCAAGAAGGACTGACAACTCCCTCACACCTCTTTATAAGTTCATGAATCCCTTGTGTACGTGAGCCATGCAAATTAGTGTTCAGAGAAGAACTGCTTCTAGTAGGAAAAGGATGGAAACTGGGATTCATGAAGTCAATTATTTGACTTGAGTATTTACAGTAATGTAGATAAACTGTGATTTATTAACACAATAGAAGCCACACAGCAATAAATAAACAAGTCACTGCTTTATGCATAACATGGCTGGATTGCATGAAAAAAGACTTGAGCTAAATCAGTAAGTCACAAAAGAAGAGTATGATTTCTTTTTTGTAAAGATCAAAATCAGGTGAAAGTATTAATAAGCTACTGTACAGTGTCTTGGATTGCGTGCTTTGGAGGAAACACTATATTAACAAAGCAAGGCACGCTGCTCCCATGATTTGATCCCCTCCCAGGTCCCATCTCCTCATACCATCACCTTGGTGATCAGGTTCCATCATGTGAATTTTGGAGGGACATACACATTACAATCAGGGCAATCACACACTGAAGAGTATAGAAAACATGTAAGTACAACTTAAAGACAAAGCCAACGTTTGTGTAACTATTATTCAGGCCATGAAATACAATATAGCCAATGTCTTAGCAGCCCAGCCCAGCAGCGTGGCCTCACCTGTCACAAAGCCCTTGCTTCTCTGAAGATGTAACCACTGCACTGACTCCAGCCATTATCATCCCCCTGCCTTGTGAGTGGAGTATTGCCTCCTATGCATATGTCCTCGGATACTGTACAGTCACTAAGTTGCACCTCGTTTTGACTTTGTAAATTGGAATCATGCTCTTCTTTTGTGACTTGCTGATTTAGCTCAAGATGCTTTTTAAGCAATCCAGCCATGCTGATGGGTGGATCTGTGACCTGATCGTTTCATTATTGTGCAGTTCCTACTGTATTAACAAACACAATTTATTTTTCCACTTTACTATATATATAGATAGATATTTGAGGTTTTTTATTTTTTTTTATTAGAAACAGTTCTGCTCTGAACACTAATTTACATAATTTCAGTACACGTGGGCAAGAAATTGTGTATATAAGGGCAAAGAGTGTGTATATAAGGACTGGAATTGCTGGGATAAACAGTGTGCACATCAGTTTTTCTTTTTTTCCTTTGTTCTTTTTTTGTAGAGACAGAGTCTCACTTTATCGCCCTTGGTAGAGTGCCATGGCGTCACACAGCTCACAGCAGCCTCCAACTCCTGGGCTTAGGCGATTCTCTTGCCTCAGCCTCCCGGGTAGCTGGGACTACAGGCGCCTGCCACAACACCCTGCTATTTTTTGTTGCAGCTAGGCCAGGGCTGGGTTTGAACCCACCACCCTCGTTATATGAGGCTGGGGCCCTGCCCACTGAGCCACAGGCACCTCCGCAGAATGATATTGTTTATAGTAAAGACCAAGTGCGGTGCCTCATGCCTATAATCCTAGCACGCTGGGAAACTGAGGCAGGTGACTTGCTTGAGCTCAGGAGTTCGAGACCAGTCTGAGCAAGAGCCAGACATCATTTTCTAAAAAAATAGCTGTGGCCAGACGTGGTGGCTCATGCCTATAATCCCAGCACTTGGGAGGCTGAGGTAAGTGGATTGCCTGAGCTCACAGGTTTGAGACCAGCCTGAGCCAGAGGGAGACCTTGTCTCTAAAAATAGCCAGGCATTGTGGCTGGCACCTGCAGTCGCAGCTACTTGGGAGGCTGAGCCCAGAGAATTGCTTGAGTACAAGAGTTGGAGGTTGCTGTGATCTATGATGCCTTTGCACTCTACCAGGGAAACAAAGTAAGACTGTCTCAAAATATATATATATTATTTACACTAGCAAAAGATGGAAAACAACTTAAATGTCCAATAATGGAGGACTGGTTAAACAATTTATGATACATCTTTGCAAAGGAACACTATTGCTGAGTTTTTTAAATTAATTTTATACAGGCTGAAAAGGCAAATGTTCCAAGACACATTGGTAAGTGAGAAAATAGCCAGCTGCAGAATACTGTGTAAAAGGGCGGCGCCTGTGGCTCAACGGGGTAGGGCGCTGGCCCCATATGCCAGAGGTGGCGGGTTCAAATCCAGCCCTGGCCAAAAACTGCAAAAAAAAAAAAAAAAAAAAAAAGAATACTGTGTAAAACATGTTGCCATACCCACAGGATTTATGCATATATGCTTGTTTGCACAGAGTGTTTTGGAAGGGTCCTCAAGAATATAGGTATGGGGTGGCACCTGTGGCTCAAGGACTAGGGTGCCGGCCTCATATACCAAGGGTGGCAGGTTCAAAGCCAGCCCCGGCCAAAAAAAAAAAAAAAGAATATAGGTATGGAGGTATAGTGGGTAGGTGGCTGGGGAATCAGGGTCGAGAAGGCTAGTTTTTTTACTACACATCCCTTCGCAGCTTTTGGATTTTCTATGTGTATGTATTATTGTTTTAAAGTACATTAAATGATTTTAAAACTTATCATGCTGCTGTTATGGGTTAGGCCTGTGCTAAATTCTAGAGGTACAGCAGTGAACAAAACAGAAACCTTACTTTAGGGAGCTCCCAGTCTAGTGACGGGAAACACTCACTGCACTGGGCGTGGCAGTGACAGAGCATGCTGACACACGGAGGCACTCGGGAGGAAAGTGACATGTAGCAGCAACATCCAAACCTCCAGAGGTGGACAGACAGCCTTGTGTTTACATGGGAAACAGAAAGAAGAGAGAGGGCGGCACCTTGGCTCAGTGAGTAGGGCACCCGCCCCGTATACCAAGGGTGTCGGGTTCAAACCCAGCCCTGGACAAACTGCAACAAAAAAACAGCCGGGCATTGTGGCGGGCGCCAGCTACTTGGGAGGCTGAGGCAAGAGAATTGCCCAAGCCCAAGAGCTAGAGGTTGCTGTGAGCTGTGACGTCACAGCACCCTACCGAGGGAGACAAAGTGAGACTCTGTCTCTAAAAAAAAGAAAAGAAAAGAAAGGAAAGAAGAGAGAACTAGTAATGGAGCTGGCTTAGGGCCCCAGTAGAGGAGAGAGCATTTGTAGAAGACAGCAGAGCTCCCTTAGTTTAAGGAACTGAAAGAAGGTCAGCTCAGCCGGAAGCTAACTTGAGTCAACTTGATTTTCAGAAAAAGCCACTGCTAGAAAGGGGGAGAAAGGATTGCAAAGGGCAGGAGGAGAGCTGAGAAGATCAGGATTGCAAAGGGCGGGAGGAGAGCTGAGAAGATCAGTCAGGAAGCTTCTGCTGTCATCAGACAAGAGAGGACGAGAGGCTGGGTTAAGAGGGTGATCGTAGGGACAGAAAAAATGGGACTGATTTAAGAGATCCTGCAAACTGGCTTGGCGCCCATAGCTCAGTGGTGAGGGCACAGGCCACATACCCTGGGGCTAGAGGGTTCGAACCCAGCTTGGGCCTACTAAACAACGATGACAAAGAGTGGCGCCTATAGCTCAGTGGGTAGGGCACTGGCCACGTACACCAAGGCTGGCGGGTTCAAACCTGGCCCAGGCCAGCTAAAAACAGACAACTGCAACAAAAAAATAGATGGGTGTTGTGGCAGGCTCCCTTAGTCTCAGCTACTTGGGAGGCTGAGGCAAGAGGATCATCTGAGCCCAGGAGTTTGAGGTTGCTGTGAGCTATGAAGTGAGACTGTTTCAAAAAAAAAAGAGAAAGAGAGATCCTGGACACTTAGAAACTATAGGCTTAATGATTGGGTGAAGGTGACAGATGATCATTACGATAATAAAAGCTCACATTTTGTGAGGATTTACTGTGTGGCAGCACCAGTCCTGTACTTGGTGTGATTCTGACCCCCAGCCCTCTCCGGGGTCCTCAAACTGCGGCCCACGGGCCACGGCGTGATTGTATTTGTTCCCGTTTTGTTTTTTTACTTCAAAATAAGGTATGTGCAGTGTGCATAGGAATTTGTTCATAGTTTTGTTTTTTTTTTTTAACTATAGTCCGGCCCTCCAATGGTCTGAGGGACAGTGAACTGGGCCCCTGTTTAAAAAGTTTGAGGACCCCTGCAATGATCCAGGAGGCAGGTACTGCCATGATGAGAGTTTATAGACTAAAAATCAAAGGAGGTTCTTGTCTGAGGTCCCACAGGTAGGATATGGCAGAGCAAGAATTTGAAGGCATTTGTCTGGAATTCTTGGAATTCTCTTAACTCTTCTCTCTCCTTAATCCATCCATCTCTCTCTCTCTCTCTCTCATTTTTTTTTTTTTTTTTTTTTAGAGACAGACTCTCACTTTGTCCTCCTCGGTAGAGTGCCATGGGGTCACAGCTCACAGTAACCTCCAGCTCTTGGGCTTAGGTGATTCTCTTGCCTCAGCCTCCCGAGTAGCTGGGACCACAGGTGCCCGCCACAACGCCACTATTTTATTTTTGGTTGTTGCAGTTTTAGCCAGGGGCCGGGTGCGAACGGCACCCAAGTTCAAACCTGCAACCCTCAGTATATGGGGCCAACGCCCTATTCACTGAGCCACAGGTGCCACCCTAATCCATCTCTTAAAAGTGACCTTCATGGTGGTGTCCGTTGCTCAGTGGGTAGGGCACCAGCCATGTACAACAAGACTGGCAGGTTCAAACCTGGCCAGGGCCAGCTAAACAACAACAACTGCAACAAAAAAATAGCCTAGGCTCAGAGCCCCTAGCACAGTGGTTACGGCGCCAGCCACATACACTGAGGCTGGTGGGTTAGAACCTGGCCGGGGCCAACTACAACAAACAAATGGCTGGGTGTTGTGGTGGGAGCCTGTAGTCCCAGCTACTGGGAGGCTGAGGCAAGAGAATCGGTTAAGCCCAGGAATGTGAGGTTGCTGTGAGCTGTGATGTCACAGTACTCTAAGCACTCTACCAAGGGCGACATAGTGAGAATCTGTCTCAAAAAAGGCTCGGCACTCATAGCTCATTGAGTAGGGCCCTAGCCACATACACCAAAGGTGGCAGGTTTGAGCTTGGCCTGTGCCTGCTAAACAACAATGACAACTGCAACCAAAAAATGGCTGGGCATTGTGGCAGACACCTGTGGTCCCAGCTACTCAGGAGGCTAAGGCAAGAGAATCGCTTGAGCCCAAGAGTTTGAGGTTGCTGTGAGCTGTGATGCTATGGGCACTCTATTGAGGGCGACATAGTGAGACTCTGTCTCAAAAAAAAAAAAAAAAATAGCTGGGCATTGTGGTGGGCACCTGTAGTCCCAGGTACTTGGAAGTCTGCAGCAAGAGAATTGCTTAAGCCCAAGAGTTTGGGGTTGCTGTGAGCTGTGACATCATAGCACTATACTGAGGGTGACACACACACAAAAAAAGTGACCTTCAGTTGTTCAAGTTTGGGCAAATAAGTGGTTGATGATGTTACTCACTAAGAGAAAATATGGGGCCAGGCTCAGTGGCTCACGCTTGTAATCCCAGCACTTGGGAGGCCAAGGTGGGTGGATTGCCTGAGCTCACCAGCCTGAGCCAGAGCAAGACCCTGCCTCTAAAAAATAGCTGGGCATTGTGACAGTGGCCTGTAGTCCCGGCTACTTGGGAGGCTGAGGCAAGAGGATCATTTAAGCCCAAGAATTTGAGGTTGCTGTGAGCTATGACAGCACAGCACTCTACCAAGGATGACAAAGTGAGACTCTGTCTCAAAAAAGAAAAAGACAGAAAATATAACAAAGGAAGAAGGTTTTGAGGAGGAAAATGGGCATTTGAATATTTGAGCAGATATACAGAGAGTGCCAGAAAAAGTATACACATTTTAAGAAAGGAAAAAACTGTACCGGGGACAACCTAAGACAGGATATGGAGAGGCTGCATGGTGGATTACATTCATAGTACCCAAAGACGGGTAAGATCACTCTGCATTCAGTCAACCTAAGACAGGGACCAAACCATTGATGTTTGTATCCCCATGACGGG
>CAUYPK010081104.1:0-39562 GCA_963574355.1 Loris lydekkerianus
TTTTAATTGGCTTGTCAAAGATCAAATAATGGTAAGTAGCTGGGTTCATCTCTTGGTTCTCTATTCTGTTCCAGACATCTACTTCTCTGTTTTTGTGCCAATACCATGCTGTTTTGATCACTATCGATTTGTAGTAAAGTCTGAGGTCTCGTAGGGTGATTCCTCCTGCTTTGTTAATGCTTTGACTATTCGAGGTTTTTTATGATTCCATATAAAGCAAGGTATTATTTTTTGAGGTCTTTAAAGTATGAAAGTAGAGCTTTAATAGGGATTGCATTAAAATTGCATATTGCTTTGGGTAGTATGGACATTTTAACAATGTTGATTCTTTCCAGCCATGAGCATGGTTATGTTTTTCCATTTGTTAATATTTTAAGCTATTTCTTTTCTTAGGGTTTGATAATTCTCATTATAGAGATCTTTCACCTCCTTTTTAAGGTAAACTCCCAAATATTTCATCTTCTTTGCTACTACTGTGAATGGAATAGAGTCTTTGACTGTTTTTTCAGCTTGACTATTGTTATATATAAAGGCCCTGGATTTATAAATGTTGATTTTGTAACCTGAGATGCTGCTGTATTCCTTGATCAATTCTAAGAGTTTTGTAGTAGAATCCCTGGTGTTTTCAAGATATACAATCATATCATCTGTGAAGAGTGAATGTTTGATCTCTTCTGACCCTATTGGATACACTTGGTCACCTTTTCTTCCCTAACTGTGATGGCTAAAACTTCCATTCCAATGTTAAAGAGCAGAGGAGACAATGGGCAACCTTGCCTGGTTCCTGATCTGAGTGGCAATGATTTCAACTTAACTCCTTTCAATATGATATTGGCTGTGGGTTTGCTGTAGATGGCTGCTATCAGTTTAAGAAATGTCCCTTCTATACCCCTTTTCTTAAGTATTCTGATCACGAAGGGATGCTGGATATTATCAAAAGCTTTTTCTGCATCAATTGAGAGAATATGATCTTTGTTTTTTAATTTGTTTATGTGCTGAATTATATTTATAGATTTACATATATTGAATGAGCCTTGAGACCCTTAAATAAAACCTACTTGGTCATGATGTATAATTTTTTTGATGTGTTGTTGGATTCTGTTTGTTTGGATCTTATTGAGTATTTTTGCATCAATATTCATTAGTGATATTGGTCTTTAATTTTATTTTCTTGTTGGTTCTTTTCCTCGTTTGGGGATCAAGGTGATGTTTGCTTCATAGAATGTGTTGGGTAGTATTCCTTCTTTTTCTATATTTTGGAAAAGGGTGAGGTACTAGTTCCTCTTTAAAGGTTTGGTAGAATTCTGACGTGAAGCCATCTGGTCCCAGGCTTTTCTTTTTAGAGAGATTTTGTATAGTTGGTGCTATTTTGAAACTTGATGCAGGCCTGTTCAACATTTCCACATGATTCTGACGTGAGGTGATGTGCTTCTAAGTATTGGTCAGTTTCCTTCAGATTTTTATATTTCTCAGAATAAAATTTCTTGCAATATTCATTAAGGATTTTTTGAATTTCTGAGGAGTCTCTTGTTATTTCGTCTTTGTCATTTCTGATTTATGAAATTAGAGATATTACTCTTTTTTTCCTGGTTAGGTTAGCCAAAGGTTTATCTATTTTATTGACTTTTTCAAAAAGCCAACTTTTTGATTTATTAATCTTTTGTTTTCCATTTCATTTAATTCTGCTCTAATTTTGGTTACTTCTTTTCTTCTGCTGGGTTTGGGTTTGGCATGTTCTTCCTTTTCCAGTTGCTTAAGATGTCCCATTAAGTTATTATCTTCCTCTCTTTTTGTTTTCTTGAGGAAGGCTTGCAGTGCTATAAATTTCCCTCTTAGGACTGCCTTTGTGGTATTCCAGAGGTTCTGATAATTTGTGTCTTCATTGTCATTTTGTTCCAAAAATTTGGTAATTTCCTTCTTAATCTCATCTATGACCCAGCTATCATTCAGCATAAGGTTATTTAACTTCCAGGTTTTTGTATGAGTATGCAGATTCCTGTTACTGAGTTCAACTTTTATTCCATGGTGGTTTGAGAAGATGTAAGGAATAATTTCTATTCCTTTAAATTTACTGAAGTTAGACTTGTGACCTAAGATGTGATTGATTTTGGAGTATGTTCCATGGGCTGATAAGAAGAATGTATAGTTTTGTTGGGATGGAATGTTCTGTAGATGTCTGTTAAATCCAAATGCTGGATGGTTAAGTTTAAATCTAACATTTCTTTGCTCAGCTTCTTATCAGAGGATCTATCCAACACTGCCAAAGGAGTGTTAAAATCTCCAACTCTTATGGAACTGAAGGAAATCAAGTTGCTCATGTCTGTTAGAGTCTCCCTTAAAAACTGAGGTGCATTCTTGTTGGGTGCATAAATATTAATAATTGAAATCTCATCATATTGAGCATTACCCTTAAGAAATATGAAGTGACCATTCTTATCCTTCCTTACTTTTGTTGATTTAAAGCCTATTGTATCTGCAAATAGAATTGCAATACCTGCTTTATTCTGATTTCCATTTGCCTGAAATATTGATGACCAACCCTTCACCCTGAGTCTATATTTATCTTTTAAGGTAAGATGAGATTCTTGTATGCAGCAGATATCAGGCCTAAGTTTTGTTTCTGGTCAGCCAACCTGTGCCTCTTTAGAGGACAATTTAAGCCATTCACATTAATTGAGAATATTGATAAGCCTGGTAGTATTTTGGGTATCGAGATTTTCAAAAGTCCAGTGGACATTTTTAATCCTTTCACCACTGTGAAAGTTGGAGTTTGATCAAAAGTTTCTGAGTGGGCTTGCTTTTGTGGTGGTCATTACGGAGGATTGCGGTGGTCATTATGGAGGATAGGTCTGGATAGCTTGTTTGGTTATGGCAAATTTCTTCAATACATAAATGTCATTAAAGTATTTAATTTTTCCATCATAAATGAAACTCCGTTTAGTTGGATACAGAATCCTGGGTTAAAAGTTATTTTGTTTTAGGAGATTAAAAGTCGATGATCACCCTCTTCTGGATTGAAAGGTTTTGGCAGAGAGATCTGCAGTCATTCTAATAGTCTTCCCTTTGTAGGTTATAATTTTCTAACATCTGGCTGCTTTCAGAATTTTCTCCTTCGTATTAACTTTGGTGAAATTAATTATGATGTGCCTGGGGGGATATCTTACTCAGGTTGAGTCGTGCTGGGGTTCTGAAACTGTCTGCTATCTGAATTTCAGAATCTCTTGTCAGGTATGGAAGATTCTCTTTCATAATTTCATGAAGAAGAGCCTCTGTGCTTTGCAAAGCTACTTCATCTCATTCAGGGATTCCTATAAGGCAAATATTAGTTTTCTTTAAATTATCACAGAGCTCTCTGAGAGAATGATCCATTTTTGCTCTCCATTTCTCTTCCTCTTTGAGAGTTTGGGAGCGTTCAAAAGCTTTGTCTTCAATGTCAGCAATCCTTTCTTCTAGTTGCTCCATTCTGTTACTGAAGGATTCTGCTATATTTTTCAGATCTTTGAGGGCTGAAATTTTTTGTTTCAATGTGTCAAAATCTTAGGTGATTTTGTCTTTAAATTCATTGAATTCTTGAGACAACTTTTGAAATGCTCCTTGAATTTCTAATTCCAACTTTACCTCTATTCTATTAATTTTGTTTGCAGTCCAATTCTGAATTTGATTTCTGACATCTTGGCCATCTGTTTATTTATGGGATCTTCAGTTGTGTCTGCCATATCTTTCCTTAAGGGGGTTTATCTACTCTGGTTATCCATGTTACTGGAGTTTTCCCACTGATTCCACCCCATGATTATTTTACACCATTTGACTCTTCCTCTGGAGCTTTGCCAAGGACCTGTACAGTGCTATGGTCTGAAAAACTAGGGACCTGCTTGGTGTGGTGGGGTTAAGTGGCTCTGTCTTGTTTTCAGCTGGTCTCTGTCCTTCCCTAGTGAATTAGTTACTCTTGGTTGAAGTTTCAGGTGTGGGGAAATATCAGCAATTAAGTCACCCCGCGCCCCCCTTCCCCAGGCAACAATTGGAAAAGAAAAAAACAAACTTTCTCACAACCACACATCCAGGGCACCACTTGGATAGTCCTTGGGTGATTGGCCCAGTTCAAGAGGTCCAAATCAATTGTCTCAGTCAGCACCTGTCTCAGGTGAGAGAATTCAAAGGGTCTCCAGCAACTAGATCACAGGGGTCTGCTGGCAACTCAAGTATGACTTGCTCTGGTGCTCCGTAAGGTCAGGAGGACCCACCCATCAAATAGATTAGTCTGGGAAGGTTGATGCCTCCTTCCCCACCTTGCACCTCTTTCACACCCAGTCACTGATAACCCTGCTGGGCTGTGACTCAGTTCCCTCAAATGAGCAGATACTCCAGGGGTTTGCACTTACCTGAATCACAGGGAGATCTATGTCTCCTCAGCCAGGCCTCTGCTCTCTGCCACTATCCAGCAGGGGGAGGTGAGGCCTGACAACCTCATGTGCTTAATGGAGGCTTGGGCTGTTCACTCACTTCCAGCCCCACCCCTGATTGATGTTGCTGACAGATCAGAAGAACTTTACAGAATTTATTTCTGTCCCGGCTATATTCCCCTGCAGATAAAACGCTGTTTGAGTTCACAGAAACTGCGACTCAGGCCCGGTCTGTGCCACTGCCTGGTCTCAGCTGCAGTTTGTATTGGGGCAGAATGGTTAGCTGTCAGTTCCGGCTTCTACCTGCCCTCCTTTGTCTCAGTTAGGATCCACTGAGGGCCGGGTGCATCTTAGGCTCAGTAAAGCGGTCCTCTGGGTCAGCACCGCCCTGAGAGTCTGCAGTCTCTGTATGTGCATGTATTCTAGTTCCTGCTCTCCCCCCAGGCCAGTACCGCTTCAGGGAATTCCTTTACTCATGGTGCCTGTGTTTCCATCCCAGATCTGTTCTTCCAGTGTCTGCCACCAGAGAAAATGCCTTGCCTCCTCTGGTTGCCCAGAGAGACAAGGGGTATGACTCTGTAATATCCAGGGGTAAGCCCTATTGTTGCCACTGCAGCTGCTGCTCTGTGCCTTGGGGCACCGCTGCTCCTGTATGATTCCCTCTCAGCTGACCATCCTCTCCTTACTCATGTGCCACAGAATCAGCAGTGACCAGCAGCAGTCCATGCCCTGTACACATCTCTTGAGAAAATACCCAAGAATCTGGACCCCTGGGGGACAGGCTTCCAGACCTCACAGTGAGAGTGGAGGGGGAGTGCTGGGAGTTCAGAATTGCAGGTAGAGAATATGTACAGTTTTATACAGTTTTATGCCTGGCAGGAGTGTGGCATGGTACCCTAGTAGGGGAAGGAGGTCTGATTTTTAGAGGGTCTTTCCTGTGGGATAAAATGGGACGACTTTTGAACTCTGCTTGCTTGTTTGTATGGAGTATACTGCAAGCCATTCTCATTGGGGAGGGGACTCCCATCTGCTTGGCAATGGATTTTGTACCTTTTGTTTGTATCCTTGGGGTTGCAGCTCACCTCAGTAGGGTTGATGTGCATTCTTCAACCTTCTCTCTTGGCTCAGCTATAATCCTCTAGTTATGTGCTAAACTTCTGTCCTTTAACTCTCCTTCTGAATGAGAGCCTCTGTGGAAAGCTGGCTTCAGTTAGCCATCTTGCCTATGCCTCTCTTGCCCATCTTTTACTGGACAAAAGGTTAATGGTTGGTATTCTAATTATTGAGTCTTAAGAGTTTTTTGTACACTTTGGATAGCAGTCTTTTAAAGATTAGTCATTAGCAAATATTTTCTCCCAGTCTATAGCTTGTCTTCTCATTCTGTTTAACAGAGCATAAATTTTTAATTTTAATTAAGTCCAACCTATCACTTTTTTTTCTTTCATGGATCATGTTTTTGGTGTTGTAGCTAAAAGGTCTTTGCCAAATCTAAGGTCATGTAGGTTTTCTCCTGTGTTATTCTTAGCAAGTTTTACATTGTTTTGTTTTAAGTTAGGTCTATGATCCATTTTGATTTCATTTTTATGAAAGGTGTAAGGTTTGTGTCTAGATTCATTTTAGGTATGTGGATGTCCAGTTCTAGGACCATTTGTTGAAAAAACAACCTTTTCTCTCCTGGATTGTCTTTGCTCCTTTATCAAAGATCAGTCGTCTATATTTGCGTGGGCCTATTTCTGGGCTCTCTATTCTGTTCATCAATTTTTCTATTGTTTTGCCAATATCACACTCTCCTAATTACTATAGCTTTGTATTAAGGCTTGAAGTCTAGGAGTGACTTTGTTCTTCTTAAATATTGTGTTGGCTATTCTGGGACTTTTGCCTTTCTACAGAAAGTTTAGAATCAATTTGTCAATATCTAGAATAATTTGGAATGGAAAGATGGAAAGTCTCTTCTTTTATTTAGATCATTAATTTTTCATCAGTATTATAGGTCTTCTTATATATATATACAAATACATACACAAATATATTTGTACACATTTTGTTAAATTATATCCAAGTGTTTCTTTCTTCTCTGGTTTTTCTTTGTGGTAATGATAAAGAGATTCATGCTTTAATTTTCAAATTGCAATTATTAACAGCTGATATATAGGAAAGCAATTAACAGCTGATATATAGGGAAGCAATTGACTACTGTATATTAACCATATACCCAGAAACTTTATTGTAATTTTTAAATTGTTACTCAAGTTTTATCTATCCTTTGGAATTTCCCACATACATAATCACGAACAAAAATAGTTTTATTTGTCTCTTTCCAATGTGCATACATTAAGTTTTTTTCTTATTGCATTAACTAACACTTCAAGTACAACATTGAAAAGAAATAGGGAGGGGGACATTATTGACTTGTTCCTGTTATTAACAGGTAAACTTTTGATTTTTGTGGGGTTTTTTTCTAGATAATTTTTTTTTTTCGGGCAGGGACTTTCTCTGTTGCAGGGGCTAGAGTGCAGTAATGTCATCGCTCATTGCATTCTCAAAATCTTGGGCTCAAAGAATCTTCCTACCTCAACCTCCCAGGTATCTGAGACTACAGACAGTGCCATTGGTAGGAAGGTTGCAACTCTCTCTATGAAGGGAGCCCAGCAGAGGAGCTTGAGGGAATAATGGAAGGCTTCTGAACCCATTCGGTTTCCATTATATTTCTCTGATTGAGAGCCAAAGAGTAAACAGAAGAAGTACCCAGAAGTCTTGAGGTCCCCCAGCAATGGTTGTGATGACCCATGGCATTGGGAAACCTTATGGAAAAACTTCTCTAAGTGTGTACTTTCACTGTTAGCCCAGGTCTCCTCCTTCCTAAGCCTCTTCTGCTTATCTCTATAGACCTCTACTCTTCCATTGTAGTTTGTGTTTTGTCTGTTAATAATTGCAAGTCAATAAGGGAACACTTTGTATTTAGTTAAGTGTATACTGGCTCTTTCTGGTGTTTTTCAACTTCTTATGTATTTTAAAGGGTCGTCTTCATTGCCTTTCCTCCAAAGTTAAATTCAATTAACTTTTCTGCATGTTTGTAAAAGAGGCTGAACTGTGAGAAATGAGTGGCAAAAAAGAAAAAAAAAAAAAGCTCTGAGGATAAAAGGCCAATACCCCCCCCCCCAGGCTACCCTGGGTGACGAGAAGCCTGTGAGGGGTGGTCCAGGGCAACTCCCTGAGACAAGAGTGACCCTATAGGGAACTTCCCTACAAGTTAATTAAAAAATGTCTCATCCAGGAAATGTATTTAAGAGCTGATCATTCAGTGTTTTAAGTCCTTTTGGAAGTTTTAGACTTCTGGAGAGAGAAGCTCAGACACAAATAGGCTTTGTGGCTAATGCCTCCAGAAGCTACACCCATAATCATCACCCTTCAATTCACCCACATCTTAAGCCCTAGATTATAGTTCAGTCTCTTAAAAAACAGAATATGAAGCCATTAGATGATCTTATACATACCCTTATAAGAGAAAAACTCAAATCAATTCAAGGTGGGGGGAGGGGAATGAGGGACTAGGGAGAAGGGAGGAAGGAGGGGGATGGGGGTTATGGTGGAGGAAGAACATAAATATAAGAGGGACTTTACCTAACAAATGCAATCAGTGTAACCTAATTCTTTATACCCCCAATGAACCTGAAACAATAAAAAAAAAAAAAAAGAAAGAAAGAAAGAAAAAACCCCCAGAAAATTGAAAAAACAAAAAAACCATTTAAAAATAAAGACAGTCAAAGAAAACAACCCTAGGTGTTATATCTGGTTTCTTTTGTCTATCAGTGTAAGCAGAATAGTTCAAAGGCATGCCAGACTTTTCTAAGACTTCAGCTAGTTGTAACTAATCCTAATGCAAAAATCTTAAATGTCTCTCAAACTCATTTCTCTCATTTTTACTGAGTTTTGACTATTGCTGCCTCCTTAACTTTTGGGGAAGAAAGGAGGGCAGAAAACCTAACACTTAAGACCTGTTCATGATAAAAAGAAAAAGCTTATTTTCCTTTGTAACTGAGAATTTTGAAAAAGCCTATAAAATTTATCAATTAAAGCTTTAAGGTTACATGTGCCCAGAGGCACAACGTAGTTTGAATCAGCCAGCACCCAGCCCAACCGTAATCTCCAAGGTGGTCTCATCCCAGAATTTTTATCAGGTGGGACCAATTACAGATTTGGAGCAATAGCTCTCAAACACCTGATTAGCAGTTCATGCTGCTGGCTGTAATAACCATGGAAAAACCTGTGTGTGCTGAGTGCTACACTAGTAATTGTGGTTAAATCCAGATAAATGCATAGGCTGGGAGACCACACTCCTCAGGAATCTTCCCCAAACATTGGAAGGGTGCTTCCTTTGTACTGACTCTCCAGTGGTGAACAATGGTCCCCAAAGGGCAACCTATGTTATAACATGTTTGGTTACATCTTTGCTGTAAAAAAAGAGGGAAAAATGGCCTGAAGTACCTTATGTGCAAGCCTTCTTTTATCTCAGAGACAATCCCCAGCTGTGTAAAACCTGTCAGATCCAGCTCTCCTGGCCATAGTAAGTTCCCCAAATGACCAGGGACTCCCAGGAAAGATGTTGCCACCACCTCACTCAGGCCCACCAATCACTCCTCCCACACCTTTCTCAGTGCCTCTAGAGAAACCCAAGAGTCTGTTCCAGGATTTTTTCCCAGAAAATAACTGTGTCCTTCTTAGTGTCCCCTATTTAAGACTGGGTGGTGAGAAAGGAACTACTCAGGTATTTACTCCATTTTCTATGGCTGATGTAAAACAAGTCAAGGTTGATGTAGGGAAATTCTCTCATAACACAGAGATGTATACAGATGTTCTCCAAAGGTTAGGGAAGAGTTTTGGCCTCTCTTGGAGATATCTATAGCTAGATCAAACTTAACTTTAAATGAGAAGAATAAAATCTTAGACAAGGCTAGAAAGTGGGGTGATTTGTGGTTCATGTCAAATACTGATAGTAGTATGTTTTCTGAAGAAAGGGACAGGTACCCCATGGGAAGACAAGAAGTTCCCTTTGAGGATCCTGAAGAAACAAGGCGACTGGTGACATAAACATTTTCTAACGTATCCTAGAAGGTTTGTGCAGATCCAGAAGAAAACCTATTAATTATTCTAAATTGTCTACTATTTGCTTAAAACAGAATGTCCCTTAGCCTTTCTTGAGCAGCTTAGGGAGGTGATGAGAAAACACACTAATTAACACTTGACTCCTCAGAGGGCCAAACTATTTTAAAAGATAAATTTATCATTCAAGTGGCCCCAGACATTAGGAGAAAACTTCAAAAATTGGCTTAAGGCCCTAATTATAATCTGGAAAATCTCCTTAAAATGGTCATGGTGGGGCAGTGCCTGTGGCTCAATGGAGTAGGGCGCTGGCCCCATAAACTGGAGATGGCAGTTTCAAACCCACCCCCAGCTGAAAACTGTAAAAAAACTGTAAAAAAAAAAAAAAAAAAGATCATGATAGTCTTTTATAATTAAGATCAGGGGGAAGAGAAAAAGAAAGAAAAAAGGATGACAGCTGTAGTGATGGCTCTTCAACAGGCAGGCACCATTCAGGGGCAGAGAGAAACCAGAGGCCCCAGACAATGCTCAACATTCTCCACACTCCTGCTCAAGATCTCCCCAAGGCAGCTCAATGGAGTGCCAAGTCCAAGAACACCAAAAAAGTTCACAGGTAAGGTCTTTCCGGTTTGCAGTCTCACTGCTGCTTGTACTCATGGTTGCTGGAGTGATTAGGTCGATTGAACACACGCAGCCACTTGCCAGTTTTCCACTGTTTTTGTCCTCCTCCTGGGGTCCAGAAGTCCCTTGCTGGCTCCCTGTATCCTCAATAGGCATATCCCACCGGCCAGAGATGCCTGGAGTCTTGTCTCCCCAGACTCGCCGTACCCAGTTATAGGGAAGCTGTTACTCGGACGCCATCTTTCAACAATAATTTCTACATATATAGTTAATGCTTATTCTTGTGAATTACAATAATTATCCATGGTACTATATCACCTCCTCAGAATAGCTGTTGAGATGATGACCTCTACATTGGCTGATAATCTCACCTAGGCCTCTCTGAGAGCCTAGAGACAGCAAATAATACACACTCCAGACATTAGAGTTATGTTACCGACATGTTTGTGGAAGATAAAAGTGTTTGAATAGATCTCTCTCTTTTCTTTTTCCTGTTTCTTCGTTGTCCTGATAATCTGGTCATGAAAATACCTAGGTATATAAATAGATGTGTAGAAAATAAGTGTTTGATTTATCCAAATTCACTGCAATGATACATTAGTTTGAATTGTAGATAACCAGTTTTGAAATAATCTGAAACTAATTTCACCATCTTTGCCAAATATTTCTTTTTATATTTTTACTCCACAATATAACACCTCATTCCCTATTATTTACTAGAAGTTATCAAACTAGTTTTATATCTGGAATACAATTTTCACTCTATAGTCTCAATCAGATTGACATATATATCACAGTGATCACAGGAAAAAAAGGATAGAAAGCATAGGATAGAATAGAATAAAGAAAAAGAGAGTTGAGAGAGGGGAGCAGGAGGGAGGAAAGAAGAGAAACAGGAAGGCATGAAGGCAGGAAGGTGGGCAGGAAGGAAATAACTCACAAATGCCTTGAGTTACTTTATCTTTCTTAAAATGGCAGTAATACACATATACAAGGAGGTTTTTTGTTTCCTCCAGTTTGATTCCTATTTTTCTTTCGGAAATTAATCTTAAGTATACTATGTAATTGGTGGTTCAACTAGAATCAAATTTTTAATGATTGCCACAAAAACTTTATGATTAATTATTGGGATTAAATTTTTGAAGATTGCTTAGTTTAGGACATAGAAATTAATTTCCTTTGTGAGGAAGTTATATTTTGTTGAGTTTATACACTTTTGCTTATAAGCTATTTTTTTTCTTTTACCATTTCTATTCTTATGTGTACTACTATAAAATATGCCCTTTATTTTCAGGGCTAGATGTTGATGGAATATATCGAGTTAGTGGCAATCTGGCAACAATACAGAAGTTAAGATTTATTGTCAACCAAGGTAAGTGATTTCTACCCTTCAGACATTTTTTTCAATAGTGTCATCTGTAACAATAGTTCAGACTCTGCTGCATGTACTGTAAATAGATAATAATAAAAGCTTTAAAGAGAGATATAGTAGTTGAAGAAATTAAAAACTTATCACTAGAAAAGTAAAAGATAACCAAGCAGTTTGCGTGGAGATGAGAATAAATAAAAGAACAAACTAATAGTTTATGTGGAATAAATGAGTAGAACATGGCAAACTGAAAGTGGGGAAAAGAATAATAAAAGAGTAAAATAAGGACGATACGCATATTCTTATCAGATGATCCAGCAATTGCACTTCCTGATACTTACCTGATACTTATATCTATCCACACAAAAAGTTACAAACAAATATATACAGCAGCTTTGAGGGCAACCAAGATGCCCTTCAGTAGGTGAATGGACAAAACAAATCATAGTACATTCATATAATGGAATATTATTCTGTGATATGAAGAAATGAGGTATCAAGCCATGGAAAGACTTCAACGACCTCCAGACGTGTGCTCCTGAGTAAAAAAAGCCAGTGGGAAAGGTGTGATTCCAACCAGATGACATTCTGGAAAAGGCAACTCATAGAGACAGTGGAAGATCAGTAGAAGCAAAGGATTGGGGGAGGGATGAAGAGATGAACAGGGGAAAACAGGGAATTTTGAGGACAGTCGAACAATTCTGTGTGATACTGTAATTGTGGGTACATGTCATTATACACTCATCAAACCCAAAGAATGTGCACCCCAGAGAGTTCAGCCTAATGTAAAGTATGAACCTTAATATATCCTATTGGCTCAGCAGTTATAACAATGTTCCCCATTAGTGCCAGACACTATTAATAGGAGCAACCGGTGGAAGCATGGGGGGGTACATGGTAACTTGCTGCTCATTTTTCCTGTAAACTTAAAACTGCTCTTAAAAAGTATATTAATTCAAAAAAATAAAAATAGGAAAGGAAAAGTATAAAAACTAAAACATTTGAAGGTGGTGTTGTAGACAGTTCACAGGTTTTTAGAACCAGGGGAATGGGGCATTACCCAGATCTGTCTCCTTCCGTCCTTCGATCGGATTTAACCTCCTTGTGCCTCTGTTCCTTGTCACTAAAAACACTGGGGGCATGCCTTGGAAGCATGTGTGAGGATTACGTTGAATAGCACATGTGGCATTCCCTTAGCAAGGAAACGGACTATGTTAGTTCTCCTTTCACTTAAAAACAGTCAATAGTGTTATCAGAATTTACAAAGTCCTCATAATCTAGCTTCCCACCTCACTTCCATCAGACTTCAGGTCCTCCGAATTTCCTTCATACACTCGATCTTAACCAAAAGGCTGAGAAGCTATGGATTTCCTTAATAATACAAACACTGTACTCACACATTTATAAATTTCCATGTTTCTTAATGTCTTTGTGTACTCTGTTCCCTTTACTTTCAAGCTTCTATTTTTTTTCTTCTCATCCTACATACAGAAGTTTCCTCCCTGGTGGGTTTCTCCTTATTCTGTGAAGGCTAGATTACGGTCATCTTTTCCAGGATGCCTCCAAGTTTTTTCTCTGTGTTCTCATTACACTGGGTCATTGAATTGCAGTCGTACATTCACATTTTTAAAAATTCCATCTATTATAAGATCCATAGATTTAATGCCATCTTTCAGAGGGAATATAATCAAATGTACTCAGTGGCTATATTAAAGAAACATTAAATTTGAAGGTCATGGAATCAAAAAATAAAATACTAGCTGAAATATCTGTCACTGGCAGAAATCTCTGAAAAGGCAGGACTTGAATCATCCTTCTATTTTTACCCATTAGCCAGGATGAGCCTTGGGGTCTCCAAAACAGTGAGTTCTTAATTAATCTTTGTTGGAAAACATGTATGTGTGTTACGGGTAGGAGAAGTATTAAAACTGGGAAATATTTAACTCTCCAGCAATTCAACTTGAGTTGAGCCACTCTTGGAAATGTTGACTGCAATACTTTCAGCCAATTGCCATATGATTCCTGTTTCTGAGAATCTCTATAACTGAGAATCTCCCCAGCTCTGCTTGTTCACTAATGTAATTCTTTGTCTTTCACAATTATTCTCCTTCCTGGAAAAAATACAGAACTAAACTTTACCTCAGTTATTCATATTAGTCAATTTAGACTGAATCAGAGTACCCTCTTTGTGGGTACAATTCAGAGAAAAGAGTCCCATACTCATATTTACTCCAGTTAAATGACTGTAAGTCATTCTTATAGTATATTTCATGCTGAAATCATATCCTGATTGGGCTTCTAGACAGCTGGCCGACACATTTCTTCTACAAAGAAGAAATCTCAGAACAGAAGCCATGCTAGAAACAAACACTAGTTGCATTTCCTGCCTTAAAAAAAAATTATGCACAGCAGTTTGAAAAGGCAAAACAAAAAATCGGCAATGAAAATGTGAAATCTGTCCATCTTGTCTTTTCCAATCCAAACTTCAGCATCCTGTGAGGCTGTGTAACTGCTCATGTTTCCATGAGAATTGACAATGTAAAGATGGACAGAGGCCTGAGTTGGTGTCTGGTAGCATGGAATTGTCAGTAACCTGTCTCCCTGGTTTATAGCACTGTCAGAATGCAAAACACTCAAGACAAATTATGCTACATTAGGACCTTTGATACTAGTGACTTTGTCCAAGTTGTATTGTGCAGTTTTTTAATTAGATGATAAATGAAGTGCACACACCAGCCCCTTTCAAAATTTGATAATCAGATTATCCTTTGAATGAATTTTCTAGACTGGTTTCATTACCTTGTTGCTAACACCGTACCTTCCCCTCCGTCTGGACCAGCACTCTAGAGGAGTGCTGACTTAGAAGAGAATCAGTGCTGGGTACAAAGAGGCTGTGTGTGTACATGTGGCTTCGTGTGTGTGTGTGTGTGTGTGTGTGTGTGTGCGTTTGTACCATAAAATAAAATGGCAAGTGATAATTCTGTGAAAAGCATAAAGTACTATGCAAAGGTAATGCCTCCTTTTCTTCAGTCTAAGTTGAGACTTGAATGATGTTGGCATACTTTTCTTGCATTAACATGTTTCATCTCCTCTGTATTCACCTTGCACATGTTTCTTTTTTAGAAGGCTCTAAATATATATATTTTAAACAAGTCCCTGCCCACTGTTAGACTAGACTAATGAAAACTGATTTTAGAGATTTTCAAGACAGTTGAATTGCAATTTATGTGTTTCACTAACTTTCTTGAATGCTATAATCATCAGCAATTCTAAATACATCAGTTGAATGATTCAATTTGTTTTGGTTTTCTGTTTGACTCACTAAATCAGTAGGAATTAAATACCCTTATTATACTTCCAGATCAGATGACATACAAGTTAAATTCAAAGTGATCACTTTTGAAAAGCACTTCCTAATTATAACTAATAATGATAATAACTATAAAAGTAAGTAGTGTTTTCTTAATTTATTATGTGCTAGGCACTGTACTGAGGACTTTATATAATTTAATTTATAGGAATATTGTTATTTCAATTTTAAAGATGAGGAAACTGAGAATCAGGTATTAAATAATATCCTAAGGTCATACAACATGTAAGTGACAAAGCTAGGACTAGGTACCAGTTCTCTGACCCAGAACCTGTCCTGCAAACCACTGCCAGGATTCTGTGTTTCCCATTTGTTAGTTGTTGATTATCTCCTTTTAAGAGCAGAGATGAGTGTTAATCATTCTACATGTACTTGTTCATGACGTTCATTTACTCCTACTTCTTGGTATTGGTAAATTACACATGCTACCATTGGCATTTGACTAAAATTGTTCAAGAAGTGGAACACTTGGGAAAATGCCAAACATCACAGTTTTGAAGAAGCGTGGCACTACCCTTCTCTGTACAGCTTTCTATATCTATGTTTGGACCAAAAAGCTACTTTAACACAATATTTTGTTGCAGCCTTTGGGAAAAGCACTGATTTCTTGAAGTAAAGACCTCGACTTACTAGGCTGTCGGTGAGTTAGCAAGCATGCTCTACCCTGTTTGTTGAATTTGGTGACAGCTTGCAGTGACATTTTGCTGATACAACTCTTCGGTTATATGAAGGCATCTCTCAAGGAAAACTGGTCCATGACCTTAGATGTCAAGCTGTCATCATTCTGTGACACTGTGTTGATTCTTCAGAATTATCTGTGATCTTTGATGGTTTTCCTGCATGTGGGAACGTTGTAAAGGACAGACTTCAGCACAAAGGGTGCTCATGGCTGACTTGAGAACTTCTGACAGTGGGTCCAGGAAATCCCCCCCCCCCCAGCTTAAATCACCCCTCCTTGGGTTTGTATTGAAGCCTAAGGTCCAAAGGACAAATTTAGTTCAGATTCTTTTTGGTATTGCTACACACCCTCTTTCACACTGGCATCCTTTTTGGAAAATACCAGCTCTGAAGCTTTTAAAACTCTTGAGCCAAAGGGAAAGCTATGAAGCACCACAGGAAGAAATGACTGGGAATTTTCCAAAATGTTGTTTCTTAGTCCACAGTAACAAATATTCCCTGTAACTGCCTGAATTGGAGGAAATGACTTCTTACCAAGATTTACACATTTTCCCTATATAGAAACAAAATTTAAAGGAAGACTCTTTAAGATACCCTCCTTCACTTTTTCACACCAGGAAGAACAAAATATATAAATGTTATAAATTGACATAGCCAGGAAGAAGAAAATATATAAATGTTATAAATTGACATAGCCAAGAGTCTTGTGTATGAAAGTGTGTGCACATGCATGCATATGTGTGTTTTTTGTTTTACATGAAAGATAGCTTTTTTCCATTAATTTAGAGTCTTTCACTTTGCATATCTTTATCCACCCAGGTTTTATTGGCATAATAATTCAAATTAGTTATTCATTTAAAGAGATGGATGTGCTTACTTTGAGCACACTGAGAAAAAGTCCCATTGAAAACAGACAAGTAGAAAACAATTCTCTGTTACCAAACTACTAAACTACTTTTATATAGATTTATACCTTAAAGCAAAGCAAAGCATTAACTTTGGTAGATATCCCTGTGCTTTTTGTGACTTGCAACATCAAAAATTGAATAAAAGATAGGAGAAGTGTGAAAGAATATGAACAATTGGCAATTTCATCATGAAATAAGCAATTGGATGAAGCATAAAAAGATCTGGAAAAGGATTTCAAAACTTATAGTTCTGTTCTTATGAAATAATCCTTGTATCAAGTCCATTCATTTTTCCATTGAGTTTATATTGCCCTCTTATTATTTTTAAAATGAAGTATTTCCTTAAGCCTACTTCCCTCTCACTGCCAGCCATAGCAACAACAAAACAAACTGTGTTATTTGCTTTATTCCGTTCCACAGGGCGGGTTTTTTTTGGTAAGTTGAATCATTGATATTACACCTTTTTGGCTTCTATGTGACAAGATTATCTTTTAACAATGATTTATTTTTCCCGTTAAAGCTGAAGAGATCACTTGGTCATAAAAGGGCCAGACTTTAACATTGTTCAGGGCTTTGGAAACTTTCTTAGACCTCATTTTTCAGCTACATTAAGTCAGGGAGCTCGAAGACTATTGAAACTTGTATTGCTTTCTTGCTACTTAAGAAAACATATTGACATTAGTGAATAATGTTGAACACAGAGGTCAGAACAATAAGTTCTTCACCTGTAGGCACATTTGTATAGTTTTTACTTTTTACCTCATATCCTAATAGCAAATTTATGCATTTGCATATCTCTAAAGCACACAAATTCTGGCTACTTGTTTTAAAACAAAATTTACCATACATTTATGTGTATTATATATTGTAATTCATTGCACACCAAGCAATAAGGACCTGACCTAATGCTATGGTAAAACAGTTGAAGGCAGAGACCATCTAATGGCAAAAAGCACCAGATAGAAAGGGAAGGATCTGTCTCCTTATCTTTATTCTGAGCTATTTGTGAGTCTACTAGACACTATTTTAACCCCTTTAAATCTCACACTCTTCATTTCCAATATGAGAATCATAATGAAAATGTGAGGACTTTAAGAACTGAATCATCCAAGTGATAATTAATATTAACTTTAAATCAGATGATGAGTAGTTAGATGAAAGTATGATACCAAATATTAATAATCAAATATGATGACTGCTTTCCACCCAATTGAATTTTCTTTGACAATAACAAGAAGAAAAAACAAATATAGGAAAATGATGGAAATTCCTTTCATTCAATCACGCTGTTGAATGAGTGATCTCATTATGAACCAAATTCACAGGGCTTCTGAATTTTCAGACACAAAGGAAAAACAAAATTTTATGTTGTCGGTAAATTTTTTGGAGGTTTTCATTTGCAAAAGAATAGCACCCCGTTCATTGGAGAGTGCAAGTGAAATCTATGGAAATCATAGGTCTTAATTTAGTTATGGCTTTTCCATGAAGAATTGGTCACTGAGACCAAAAATTAAATTAGTCAGTTATATAACTACCAATCCCCAAGAAAACTCCTTAGGATATTTACAAAATTCTGTCATCATCATCATCATCATTGTCATCGTCGTTGTCGTCACCAACAAAATCAAATCATCATCATTATCACCATCAAAATCAAACAGTAATTATTAAAAGCTTAGTTAGTGGGGCAATACACCAGGCTTACTTCTGCCCTGGCAGTGCTCTATAGCACTTGTTCCTCACCCTGACTGCGTACAAGAATTGTGTGGCTTATCTACTGCTGCCTAACAAAATTACTGCCAACTTTTATGCTTAATGCAATACAAATATGTTATCTCACTCTTTCCCTGCGTCGGAAGTCTAGGCACAGCATAACTGAATCCTCTGCAGTCAAGGTGTCACTTCAGGGGTTGTTCTTATCTGGAAGCTTGACTGAGGACAGGTCTGCTTCCAGGTTCACATTTTGTTGGCAGGATGAAGTTCCTTGGGGCTTGTTGGACTGAAGACCTCAGGGCATCACTGGCTTTATGGACCTCTCCATAGGCCAACTCACAACATGGCAGCTTGCTCTAGCAAGGCGGGAAGAGATTAGAAGCAAGGCAGAAATTTTAAGTGTTTGTAACATAATCACAAAGGTCACATCCATTACCTTTGCTACATTATGTTGGTTAGAGCAAGTTACAGTTCTCATTCACACCCTAGGGAAGGAGGTCACCCAAAGCATGAACATGCGGATGAGGGGTGATAATTGGGGGTCCTCTGAAAGTCTATCTGCCACAAGAATCAAGTGCTAGAGTTTGTCAAAAAGAAAACTTTTGGAGCTCACTCATAGAAACCCCACTGTAAAACATTTGAGTTTGAAGCTGTAAGTATGTCTTTCAAAAGCAAACTCCCTAGGTAAATCAAGTGCATATCCAGGTTTGGGAACCTCCTGCAGCTACTTTTAGTATGGCTCTCTAATGGGGACACGACTTGCCAAGGCACAAGATAACACATATATGAGGTTTAAGTTGGAGGGAATCAGAAATCATCTGTGAACTCCTTTTTTTTTTTTTAATATCAATTTTCTAATGAGGGGAAATTTCTCCTTATGTATTTATTAAAGCAATAATATTCATTAACTTTTATGAAGAGAGTTATTACATAACTTAAAAATACCATGATTTAGCATGTATGCTATTAGTATGATTAAAATTATATATTTTACCATTTCCATTTCCAATGTAGTAGAATCTTGTATAAATGAAAAGCAGTGCGTTTTGCCTAATAATTTGCTGACACAACGAAGTAGCAAAGAACACTGAGAACCATAATAGAATGGTGCTGTTGCTGATGACAGGGGTACTTAATTGAGAATCTACCACAAACACGCAAAGTTAGAGGTATCTCTGACCGAAAAGTGTGTAAAGTAGATAGACTTGCTTATCCATATTCTTCACAAAGGAAACCAATGCTTCAGGAAGATTAAATAGCTTTTCTAAGGCCACATAATTAATACATGATGAAGCCAGAAAGTGAACCCATTTTAAACTTACTTCAGAAAATGCCCTGCCTGGTTGCTGGATTCAATTTAACAGAGGGAGAAGGCTGAGAGGCAGTCTCTTCTTTTTTAACATCAAAGAATCAAACATCACTTATTCTTAATCTAACATTATATTTTCCTGGTGTTTAGCCTCCGAGACTCTTCTATAAGAGAAAAATTTTATTTTAAAATATCCTTTTAATAAAAACCCCAAACTGTCTGTGAGTTCATCAAGAGTGCAAAACCTGGTTCATCTTTGTATCTCCAATGGAGAAAAGTGCCTGTACATTGTATGCACTGAAGAAAAGTTTGTTTCTACAAAATAAGAAAATGATGAACTTCTTATATATACCAGCTCTCTCAAATGATCTCATTGGTAAATGTGTTAGGTTCCATTTTTTACATGTTTCAGCAAAGAATACTCAAGTTATATTTTTTCATTATATTTTCTCCAAAACACCTATGACTTAGTTTTAGACTGGATAAAAGAATCATGTGGCAAATGAATAGTGATGACTCCCGTATTACTATTCTCTGCCTTGATAAAGCCTGGGGAGAGGTGGCTTACTGTTCCTCAGTACAGTATATTCTTAGCATTTGCACAGGCAGGCCTGATATTAGAAGGAGTGGCACAACTGGACATGCCATTTGCCCTTGCATCATGTTGGGAATGACTAGCTAGGGTTGGATAAATAACAGTGAAAGTATACTGTTCTCATTAACTCCTAGGCCCTGAATTTTCATAGTATGTCTTTTGTTTTCATTTTCACATAAGATTCCCTTTTGCTGGTAATTATGGCCTTAATGACTCACATATATTCATACAGCAACTCTTTTCCAAGGTGCCCTATGTACTTTAGAAACTTCTTCTAACAAAAGTATGCTTTAGAAATAAAGCATTCTCATCTCCTCAAAGCTGTTTCTGAAAAGGGAAGTAACATTTGCAGGATGGGAAGCAATTTTTTCAAGTCCCTGTGCACAACCTGAACATAAATACTTGAAATTTACAAAGGCAGGTGCTGAGGCAAGATTCAAACTAAGGTCTGAACGATGCAAGAGTCACACAGACGCTGGTAGGCCCTCAGTTGTGCGGGCTCCCTGGAAAAGGGCTGGCCAGTTTCCTTGTCTGATTTCTCCTCCCTGAGGTTCCTAGTACAGCAGGATTAATACGGAACTGAAAGGTGAGATCCATAAAATAAAATTTTTACTTTTACATCATTCACTCATTCATTCATTTCACGACACTTAAAAAGCTCTCACTAGGTGCCAGGCAGTATGTAGGACACTGGAAATGCTATAGGGAATGGAGCAAGGGACCTTCACTGTCACAGTCATGGACATTCCAGTCTCCCAGGTAAGAACCCTGGTGAATTAAGCGAGAAAATACTAGAATCTGCAGGCCTCCCAGCTCTGCTTCCCTTGCCTCTCTCGGACCTCACTGTGTACCTCTCTCCCCTTTCCATTAATTTCACATCCTCCTGGTTTCCTCCCTTCCGCAGACACCTCAGCTCTTCTTCTTGGGTCTATGGCTTTTGCTCCTGTCTACCTGAAACGAGCTTCCTGCAGGTCCTCTCAAGATTCATTCCTCTCCACATACAGATCTCCTTCTCAGTAAGGCCCTCCCTGAATACCATCACATCTAAAACGTGCCCCCACTCAGTCACTGTCCTCCCACTATCTTGGTTTCTTTTCTTCAGAGCACACACAATCTAAAATCCCCTCACTGCTTTATCCTTCCCTTCAGTACCTGGCATCTTCTCTACACTGCAGCATCTACACAAGGTGGCCATAAAGTTCGTGTGCAGTTTTAATATTAAATTGCACATGAACTTTATGGCCACCCTGTATAAACAAGCCCTTGTCTATCTTGGTCAACTCCATATCCTTAGCTTTTTCTGTGCTGACACATCATAGTCCAAATAAATATTTGTTGAATATCAAGAAATTGAACAAATAAGTGAATTAATGAGTGTTGGTCAGCCCAGAACAAAATGTAGCCTTTAGCTTTTAGGATTATAACCCAGATCCAGGAAAAAGTATATCCTCAAGAAAGGATGTCTCTTTTTTTTTTTTTTTTTTCTTTTTTTGTGGTGACAGTCTCAATCTATCACCCTTGGTAGAGTGCCATGGCATCACACAGTTCATAGCAACCTCCAACTCCTAGGCTTAGGCAATTCTCTTGCCTCAGTCTCTGGAGTAGCTGGGACTACAGGCACCCACCATAACCCCCAGCTATTTTTTTGTTGTTGCAGTTTGGCCAGGGCCAAGTTTGAACCCACCACCCTCAGCATATGGAGCCGGCACCTTACCCCCTGAGCCACAGGAGCCATCAAGAAAGGGTGTCTTAAGATGTAGAGCATCACCATCAAACCAGTCCAAACTACTATATATGTCTCTATCCTCATTTCCCACCTTCACCGCGAAATCTCACTGTCCAACATGGAATACCTAGCAAATACTTGGCAAGAAGAAGTGGGAACCTGCCAGGCTAGAAGATCAGGGCCAACCCTAAAAGCTGGGTCCTTTATGCCAAGCAAGACTGGATGATATGAATGGATGACTCCTGTACCCAAGTGACACTTAGACCACATTTAGGGCTGTCATCTGCTGATAAGAATTTTCTTAGTGTGATCCCTCTCAGGGATATTGCTTTTTGCCAAGTGCCTGCCAGCCTCATATGTCATGACACCTCATCTTCAGTTTGCCAGAAAATGCCTCTTACTCAAATTATTAGTGACTGTCCTGGCTGTGGCCTGACTCAAATTAAGTAATAAAAACTGCAAAATATTTTAGAAGAATCAAGAAAGGAAGAAAATTAGTTTAGGGGTGTAAAATAAAGTCTTAATTAGACTAAAGATTTCAAGTGAGATTTATTCATTCAAAAATATTTCTTGAAAACCTTCTCTGAGCCATGCTCTTTTCTGGATACCAGAGAGAGCCTAGGAGAATGAGGCTCTGGAGGAGTATTCATTTTGTTATCAAGAGATATAAAATAAGAAAATATCATTTCAGATTGTATCAAGAATTATAATCAAGATAATGATGCAGTAGAGAAAAACTGATAGGGAAGGAGAGGGTGGCCCATAGATTGGATGATCTGACATCTCTTTTAGGAGCAGTCATTTGGGTAGAGACCTAATCTGATAAGAAAGAGGGAGCCATGCAAAGATGTGGAAGGAAAGCAAAGTAGGCACATGGAAACTGGGCCCAGGGAATGATGGCTCATACCAGATCAGGACACAGAGGGCAGAGGGATAGGCTAAGACTAGCAAGGTAGACTTTACCAATCAAGACTAGAAGTTTGTCTTTTATTCTAAATTCAACAGAAATGGGTGGAGGAAAGCAGTAGGCGGGAGAAAATCTGAGCTTATTTATTTATTTTTTTAAAATTTATTCTGGCTACTATGAGAAGAAAGAATTATAGGAGGAAAGAGCAAATATAGCACACCAGTTGGAGGTTGTTACAGTAGTTCAATCAATCAGAATTTACCTCCTGATATATATTGTAATATATTGTATATATTGTAATATATACAATTGTCTTATTTTCCATGAGCCTTTTAAACCATTTCCTGTAGACAATAAAGTACAATAAGAACACTGGCCCTGGAGTTAGAAAACCTGGGTCAATTTCCATCTCAGCTCTTACTAGCTATGTAATTTTGTCCCAAACATTTATTCTCCCAGGGCAATTTCTTGATCTTTAAAGAAAGCGCTATCTATTCTTTTGAGATGAACCAATCACATGAGATAATGAACCTGTTACATGGAAAATGCCACACCTTATGGAATTTATATCTGAATGTATCTCTCACAACAACCCTTGTGGAGAAATCTATTGTAATATAATGAAATGTAAGATTTTTTAAAGGAATGAATTTTGACGAAGAAAGGGTTTATAAGGTCCTCCTTGAATTATAAACTTTGCTGGATCTCCCCAGATCACAGGAATCATTCCTTGTTTTAAGTCCTGTGATAATAGTTGCAACCATTCAATTCACAATAATTTCATATGTTATATATTGTTTTATATAATTAGAAAAAATTTACATGTTTATAACTTATCTTCTCAGTGGCACTGAGCACACCTTAAGGACAGAGCTTATGTCTTTAAATCTTCCCGTCCTCCTTCACCTGGAAGTATATCTTACACACGATGGAGACACTATACATTTTGATTAATTTATTGATTGGATAGGGATTTGGTCATTTCCTTTTTTAAAAGGGAGAGGTATATTGGGCACGTTAGAAGTTTACCACAAAATGGACCATTTCACTGTGTATTGTTGAACTCAATTTCAGAAACAATAGCAGGAAATATATAAAGTGTTAGTATGAGATACTGGTGATTTATATTGTCCTCTTTTTCAAAACCACTTCCCAATTTCATACCATTTGCATTTCTTTTGAAAACAAATAGGCAAAGAAGAAAGGTTTATTTAAAAAAAAAATAGGTAAGTCCTCATTAAAAGAATAGAATTAACCCTACAGAACATACCAAGAGAATGTTGGTACTTGAGTTCTCTAACACACTTAGTGAAATGCTATCTCACTAGATCTTTATAAGCTACTCACTGTACAGGTGAACAAAAGTCACTATGAGTTTAAATGAGTTGCTAAATATTGTATTTGTCCATTCAGCTAATGTTTCAAATTGTGTTGTCCAGTAATCTAGAGACAAGTTTGGTTAAAAGCCCAGTCGTGGTCTTCTAATGCTTAGTTTCTACATTGGAGGGTCTTGAGGCAAGCAGTATATCCAATAATCCCCTTAATATGATATCCATGGGATTCTAAAAAGTCAATGAGATAATTCTATTTAAATAGAAACGGGGATTGGTGGCATCTGTCTTTCTTGCCGTTTCATCTCCTTATCTTTTACACTTCTCCAGATTGCTTGTCTTTTTGTGGTCTCTCTCTGTGCTACATTTTTCCTGAGCAAGTGCTTGGTTTGCTTTCCCTTTGCATGAATTCATTCCTTTCATGTTCTGGCAGCCAGAGGGGCTCACTTGCTTTCTCTTCTCGGGATATTAGAATTCAGTATCCCATCGACCCTGGGGGCTGCAGTGTGAACATATGTTATCATTTCATAGGTTACAATGGAATAGTGGATCTGTCTCTTGGAGCAAGAGGCACACAGTGGGTGGTTTTGCTGACTGATGAACTTACCTCTCTGACCCAAATTCACGATTCCTGGAATAAATATCAATAGGAATTATTTTCTTCTTCCACTATCATCCCATAGCTTTTGGCCCTGGGGCTCAATACTGGTTTTAGTGTATTCCTCATCCCATCTCTCTTCCTTTCCCTCACTCTCACTGGTTCTAGTTACCACTGGGTTCTCCATTTCACCTATCAAGTCCCATACTCGCTGTAGGCTCTCAGGAAAGCTGTGCCTGGTAGATCCCCTTATTTCTGCTTCCCAAAATGCTCAGCATTACAATGCTACCTCCAGATATCTACTAGATTGAAACCAGTGTCAATCTTCACCCAAAGCATGGAGAGGCTCACTGTGCCTTTGGAGCCTTCAGGTCACCCTGCCCTCATCCCTGATACCTGAAAGATACTGAGTCCCTATTAGCCCACTGTCTACATACTCATTCCCTGAATACCCAACCATCCTCTCCATTTCTTCTCTCTCTGTCTTTTCCCTTTCCCTCTACACAAGGTTATCATCCCGTGTCTCAAAAGTCTGCTAAGACTTTCCAAGGAGATAATATGTTGATCTTAGTGTAATAGGTGTGCTGTCTGCTACTCCTGGTAAGTATAAGGTAAGGAACCTCATATAATCAAGCCATTCAGGAGGATTTCAGGTTTCTACATAAGGTCTTTTCAATAAGTAATGTGGACTCACCTCAAACCATAGCACTCAGACAACTATAAAGCTGGGCTTATCTGGAAATTTCTTTCTCTCTTACAAGAAACCACTGTATATCTCATATGTTCATTCTTTCTTCTGAATTAATATAGCCATCCTCATTCCTAAATTCATATGTAGGTCTTTGAGATCCACACCTTCACTAATCCAATAACATAAAAATCCCTCCTAAGTAAAAATTTTTAAAGATACAAAATACAACCAAAACACAGAACACCATATCAAAAACCACTTAAAGCACATGAAAAGTGGTGAACATACTAACTAGATAATTTCGAATCGCCAAATTATTATACAAAAATGAAAATTCACAAGCAGAAAAACATACTCCTAGTTGTCTTTATATCTGTTTTCATTCGTGCGTTTATAGAAGAAACAATAATTTAGGTACTTTTTCTTTCACTGGGATGAGAAAAGGAAATGCTAACTACAGTGTGTCTTCATGACTCAAAAGGCTATAACTGGTATTAATGAACTTTTAAAATGCTAACTTTAAGGCTTGCTCCAACAGAAAGATGCCTTAAAGCAAAACCTCACATTCCTTATCTGCTGGAAGCAAATGTGTTTGCATCCCTTACAAAGTAAAATGGTTGAAATAAGGTTTTTAAATGGCTTAAAGTTTCAAGGGCTTCTCTTGTTCATAGTTATTCTTCTAGAGAAAAGAAATTTATAAAATCACATTCATTAATGGTCCCTCAGCTAGAAAATGGAAATACTCCCAAATATGTTCCACTCTAGGAAAATCAAAAATAACACGTAAACTACAAATATGTTAGCCAATTGAGAATATTTATTAACTAAATAATTTAATAATAAAGAAAATGCCTACTTGATTAATTGTTACAGAGTAAAAATTACAATAAAACTGTCTTGATCAGTGCTTTGCAGAAGCACCATTACTGTCTGTGCAGTTGTTTAACAAGGATTTAATTGGAAAGATAAGTGAATGCACATTTAAAAGTATTGTTAATTTGCTTTATAATCACCCCATCTTTCACAATATTGACAGCACAAGGCACAAATCCCTTTCTGTTTTACAAGTATTATTTTCCATATGTGCACAATAAATTCTGAAGCAGTAATTGGAAATTTTATGAGATCCAACATACCTAGTATCGTGGGTTTAGAGGTGTACTCTTCCTTTCCAAGAGGTGACCCCGTTCTAGCTGTTATAAATGAATGACAAATCTTTGATTTACATCTCCCCATGCACTTCAGATCAGAATCGTATTTGACCCATTTCTAGAAAAAGTTGCTGCTGATATTTTATGTCTAATAAAAACAGGACTGAGAGGAAAGAAAATTCTTGATTATTTTTAGTCTGTGACTATTTATGTTACTTTCTTGAAAATATGCATTAGCAGTGAAGGTTCTAACCAAGGATGATTTCTAGGCTGTGGTCATACTATACCACTTATAGCTGAAAACAATTGCTTCTGAACCTATTAAAAGAGTAAGAAGGGGGGCAAAGATCAATCATCTTCTGTGATTGATCTCTGTGCCTCTACAGCCGCAAACACACTCTCACTCACACTCATACACCCCTTAGAGTTTGGATTCAGCTGGTAAAAATCTAATCGGTGTGGTTTGCAAAACAATGTGAGACTTCTAAAAGGTGCCTCAGATTCTCAAAGGTCAGAACCTTAGCTGACCAAGTTTCCAATGCCAAACTCCAGAGATCTTCCTTGTTCTTGAACGAGTCTAAAGCTGCTTTGGAAGGAGAGAATGTTAGTGTGCCTTGATTATTTACTGATCCTGAAGGAGCCACCTTCCCTAGGATTTATTTCTGAAGGGAGAAGGGGTGAAAATACAAGCCTTGTGTTAAAAATGATGAAACATAGTTGAATCTATTTTAAAAGCAATAATTATTCAATCATCTGTTGCCTCTCTACTGATAAAGGTTGTCCACCTGGTTATGGTAAAGATGGAAAGTCCCCAAAATATCTCATGTCAGAAACACAAAAGAACTTAGGGAACATGCTTAATGCCTCCCTGCCCCCACCCCACCATTCTCCTAGAGTTGATAGAAATTTCGCAAACTCTGGATTTTTTTTTTTCTGTAGACAACAAGCACTTAAACTATGAAAGCTTGGAGATCTCTTCAGAGGAAAATTTTCATTAGAATTATTTTCAGTGTATATCCTTTTGCCCTCTTGATAAAACATGTTACCTCATATATTGTCATGGGAACAATTATTTTTATCTTTACTTTGGCTATGCCTCTCAACCTCTAAACTTCTCACATTTGCATTAGCTTTTTATACTTACAGAGTGAAATATATATATTGAGTTTCACATGTCTAGAGATTTGCCAGTAAATGCTAATATCCAACCATTTATACCGACTCACAAATCATGTGACTCTTTGTCTTCATCTTGACATGTGTTTGTGTGTGCATGTGTATATATATATCTAGTAAAAATTCTTACATGCTGAGTTTCACTCTCCCTACACGTGCATATACTTGAGTGTTGTGAAAACTATGCACAGACACACATATGTATACAATTTAAAGACTATTTTTATTTCTTTTTCAAATTTCTCCATCGGAGACATGGATTTTAAAACTGTTTGTCTTTGGTAAAGTAAAAATGTCTTTGGGACCAAGACCTTTACATGCCCCATTTCAACTAGGCAGAGCTGAGACTGGTGCAGTAATGAAATGTCCAGCTGTCCTTTAATTAACTGAAATGAGGAAAATGTAATGTTTTGATGAGAAAACGCGGATTCTGTGAGGGATAATGGGAAGACTATATGTTTCTGTGCCTTCTTGCATATGATGCAGCCATGGGGTGCAGGAAAGAGAGGAGGCTTTTTAATGCCCCAGTAGGGGGAGCTTTCTTTTCCCTACTGTAAGGACAGCATGGTGCATGTGTTTAAATACGCCATCCTAAAATGCAGACTTTTCATTTTCATTTTGCAAGTGGGAAATTTCACTATGTGATGGGCACATTACTCTTCTTAGCGACACATTTTGTGCAAACTCATTTGGGAGAGAATAGGAAATTTAGAATACTGCCTTCATATTTCTTCTGGAAATGTTAGCTTGAATCCATTATTTTCAAACCTGATGAGGATTACAGTTCATTTGTATTTCACAGCAACCCATATTGTATTCTGTTTTGTGAAGTAAATAAGAGATGATACCATTCTAATAGTGCCTGTATTTTGCTTTCCATGTGAATAGTCTTATTCGGGGGGGTGGGGTGGGGGTGCAAGAGGGAAGGAAAAGGAGGCAGGGAGTAGAGTACTCAATTTAGCCTTCTCTAGATGGAATGTGTTATTCTGACAAAGAAGTGCCCTGAATTATTTTATAAATAATCTAAACTGGAGGAGGTGGAACATAAACTCACTTAGGTCACTGACTATATCCATATTCAAATGACATTATAAAAAGCACTGTTCATTAACACCCAAATCTCTATCTCTTATTTAACTATGTTTAAAATACTCATGGACTAACCTGATTTGACAGCAGTGTAGGTGGGTGCTTATGTGCCACTGAGGGAATTCTTTACAAAATAACTTCCCACCAACATTTCACTGTGCCTGAAATGCCACAATTAGAAAATCAATTCATCTGACTAAGGCAGAAAAGGCAAGGAGTTTCACCTCTTATGCCAAATATAATTGGTTGTTAGTGACTGATTAGGTGGTTGTGTTAAGAAGGATACTGAAGCATTGTCTTCAATAAGTGAGAAGGAATTCTGTGATCGTCAGTGATGTATAACATGGGCATTATTTAAAAACAAAAAAAGCCTCAGCATACATCCCACATACTTCACATAATTAAGTTTGAAGTTTAAGGTAGTGTATTAAGAAAAATGGACTATTATTATAAATGCAAACATCATTTGAGGCTTACAAGTTATGGAAATAATCATGAACACAAATGAGTGTTATTGAGCAGGATAACACATAACCTAGCATACCTTTGAGGGAATACAGCAAAGAACAGGAAATTTTAGAAGAATCAGAAGAGGGGAGGATTACGATAAAGAATGAAGAAATTAGGGGACGTCCTAAGAAGCTTAAGGAGGGAAAAAGCCTGATTCTAACAATAGTTATATTTTTAAAAGCCATATTTTATTTAAAATTTTATCATCCCTATTTTACTTGCCGACCAAATTTCTACACCTGGTAGAAGGTGTAACTAGACTATTTTGTTTGACTTGCATTCATTCTATGAATCATATATTGATTTGAACTGCACTGGAATGAAAAGAAGTCCAAAATGACCCTCCATAGAGGAAATATCCCAGCACCCTTACTGACTTCCACCGAGGATCATCTACACTACCTTTCTGTTTGTAAAGTTGGAATGGGACAATGGCTAGGACTAACTCTCCTAACTGGAAAATAAAAGCAGATCACCTAAAATAGAGAAAAACTAAAATGATGTCTAACCAAAATCTTCTCACTTTCACTTCACTTACCTCCGGCTCAAGTGGATAAAATTTATTTTCATTAAGACAAATTTTCAACAGGCCCTGAAAAAAAAAATACATGAAACCTATAATCTCCACCAGATTTCAGTCTTCAGTTTAAGTCATCCATTGACTTTGAATATGATATTAGGCCATTCTTTTTATTAGCTAAAATGTGGTCCCCATCACTGGGGAATGTAAAGAAACGTTTACTTTTTAATTTATTTACATATTTAATATTTCAATATGAGAATTCTGTGGCTGAAAAAAACTCAGCACCATTGGGGAAACAAAGCAGTAAATAAAATACACAAGTGAATTAGCTAGGTCTCTTCTGATTTCGAGGGACAGAAAACCAATCCAAATTGGCTTAGACAAAAAATGGGGGTGTTTTGTTTATGAAACTGGAAAATTCGGGAAATGAACCAGCTTTGGGCATGGCTAAGTTCAGGGGTTTAAACAGCGTCATAGGGACCTGGTCTATCTTGATCTCTTAGCTCTGCTTTCCATCTTAGCTTCATTCTCAGGATTTATACAGTGGCAAGAGGACCACCACCACCTCTGGGTCAACACAACCCCTGCTTCTAGTCCTTAGAAAGCTCTTTTCCCAACACCCTTGACTTTAACCAAACTCTGTCTAAGGAAAAGTGATGGACTGATTGACTCAAACCAAAGTAACATGCTCCCTTGGAGGGTGAAGTCAAGTCTCATCCAGAGTCCAGGAACTGGAAATAAGGTGCTTTCTACAACAAGTGAACTATAATAGTTAAGGTAACAAATGCCATATTGTAAACATCAATACCTGGAATGGGTCCCAGGCATCACTCAAGCAATTCTCCTTCTTGTAAGCAGAGCTTGAACCTAGTTAGGACTCTCAAGATAAAGTAATTTTTCAGGGTTTTGGGAATTTTTTTTAAACATGCAGGAATTGCTTTGGGAGATGATGTACACAAATCTTCCTGCAATTGATTGATTGAGGAAAGCATTAATTATGTCCAAGTTAAGTTGGTTTGCTTGCTTAGACACAAGTGTATCCCCTCACATGTCAATACAATGGAATACATTGAGTATTCCATTCATATATAATCTTTGAAATGTTTTAGGAGCAAAAACCACATGTGAATGAGGTGTTTTATGCAACCAACACTGAAAAGGAAAGAAAAAACTATCCTTAAAGCCAAGCAGATGATGGCATACAAACTTCTATGGGCCAATATATATACAAGTATAAAATAGGAGAGATTTAACTTTGGGCAGGCAAACATAAATATTGAGAGGGTCAACGCATGGTGGCAAATACAGTCCAGCAAAGAGCCTGTGAGTGTTGTGATCTCTTTTGAATTCCACGCTGTCTACAAATCTCCAATGACTCTTTAGACATAAAAAAAAAAATTCCTTTTTTGGTTGATGTTTTTGGTCACTGTTAGAGATATTTTCACAGAAGAGGCTGCCTTCCTACAAGAAGAGAAAACTGTTTACTATTTTTGTTGTATCAGGGACACATGAAAAAACATTCAAATATAAGGCAAATAATCACAGACTGATGTATCTGGCAGTTTAAAAATTAAATAAATAATTTAGCTTTTACAAATGGGCAATCCTTGCTAAAACACTACAAATCAAAGCTCTTTCTGTTTGAATCTATTCTGTTTTGTTAATAGATGAGCTAATATAATAGGTATTTAATTGTATAATGTATTATTAGCCATTTTCTTTGGCATACCATTAACTTTAAATAGTATTAATACTAAACATTTCATAATACATACTACAAAGTTCTTATTTTTTCCAGCTGAACACAAAATGTGCATTGATAGTAAATCTCTTTAAAGTGGGTTTTAAGATGCTCAGTATGCAAAACCTGTTCCATTTCTACTGTTTGATCAGAAATACTCAAAATGCCACAGCATAATAAGGCAAATGCTGTAAGACGACAATGATGCCAAAACTGTATTATGATTTTGTATTCAAATAAAATGTATTGTATAATTAGGCACAATTATAAATCTGAATATTTAAGAGAACATTTAAAATGTAATTGGAGGTTTCTAAGTACATCAACTTCTCAGGGATGGTTAAATCAGAGGGTGTAAAGTTGGGATTAATATTTGTTATTGAGTAGGAAAATAATTCAAATGTTTACAGGTTTGTGAGACTTGTGCTGACCCAAAACCACAGGTACTAACTTTGTGTTGGCAAATTTAAATCTGTTTCAGTTTGATCTACGGCAGTTTTCTCTCCTCGATAAAATATTATCAGCATGTATTTAGATGAGTTGGGGCTTAGCATTTTGGGTCTCTGTGTGGGTAAGCCTGGTGCTCTTTAGTTCATGAATATAGATTGTACCAGCATTCTCAGACAGGTGTGCCCAGATTATGAAGGGACCTGGGCTAGAAAGAATAAATGAAGCTACTCAGATCTCTTTGTCGAGGGAGGACAGTGCTGATAATGCAGCTTTTTAAGTAGAAGATAAAACTTGATTTCTTATTAATAAATATTTTGGGGGAGTACTTTTATGTGAGCAAGAATTAAGGTTCTGACTTTTCCAGCCCTCCCATGCAGAGCTTTTCCCTCCACCATCAGCATTGAGACATTTCTTTTTATTAAGTAAGAATCTGGGGAGTTGAGGAATAGGATTTCATTGGTTTATTTTTTTTTCTAATCCTGCCTAAATATTCAATGTTGGTCTGAATATAAGACCAACAAAGTAGATTTATGGCATATTCTAAATAGAGGAGAAACTCAAGCACGTTTTTTTCTACTTCATATTTATTTAGTGATGACTTAATTAGGGAGCTAAAGGCAGGTGAAAGTTGTTGTCCCAAAAAAATGTATTCAATATGTCAGTTCTTTCAGAGATTTATGAAATTAAATGGGAGATGGAAAGACAAAATTGAACTAAAGATTTCCTGTATCTGTTAGTACCAAAGGCTGATAAATTTCTCCAGAGTTCATCATGTTCTCCAGAAGCTGAACATATGCTATTGTTTTCAGCCCACACCCAACAAGAATCTTATGCTCCTGCAGGCAAATGTAATTATTATAGGCAGAAGATGGTATTTCCACCTCTGTGACTTGCTGGTTACCAACAGATCCTGTATTCTGTATTGCTTCTCTTCCTGAAATTCCTTTTCATAGCCTATTCTTCAGAACTCAAAATTCAGTTCATCATCCTACTCTTCCTTCTTTTATATGTGCTTTCAGAATTTTAATAGACATTTCATAACAATGCCTTAAAAGAAATTGTTCTACTTTCCTGTGTTATTACATAAATATTAGTACATTATTCTAATTAACATATGTAATTTTCTCTTTATACTAATTCATGAACTTAATGCCTTTTCTCTTCAACCAAAACCATCTAGACTCTCCTGGATAGAATTATGTCTGAATTCTACATTTTTTGTCTTTATATTACCTAGAAAAATGATTATAACATAATGGAGATTTAATAATTATGATGAAAATGTTAGAGCAGTGTGATGGTTGGAGGTAGTCACTAAAATAATGGAAAAGAGCAAGTAAATTTTAGCAAGAAAAAGAAATTTTATTAATGACTTGCCCAGCAAGCTGGCTCCATCCGAGTGACTGTAGGCACCATGGAAAGTGTAGTTTGATGTTTGATACATAACTTTGAGGAGTATCAGCTGCTTCTTAGAAGTCTCCCAGGGTCTTAATTAACTCTGTTCTTAATCCACCTGCAGGGTCTTAATCACTTCATTCCCAGAATAACCCAAGTCAGCCTGACCCAAAACAATCCAAAATAGCCTTACCACATCCATCACCCACTCTGTTCACATAAAGCTAACTATCTAACGATGGTAGCTAATACTTATTGAGCCCTTACTATGGGTTAGGTACTGAGCATGGTAACTTTGGACCAGTGTTATCTTACTGATCATCATCATAATCCTATTTAGCAAGTGCTATTATGATTCCCATCTACATCTGAAGGAACTAAGGAACAGTGAAATGAACAAGTTGATTGAAGGCACAGAATAGGTAATCAGATTCAAACGCAGGTATGCTTGAACAGAGTCCCTGTTTTCAAGTGTAGTTGATTGATTAATTAGTCCCACAAAAAGCTGAAAGATGCGAGAGCCAAGCGACATCTATCCCCAATATGCTGTAAAGGTTAGAGAAGCTGCACTTATTTGTGGTGGTGCCCATTGTGCCAAAGCAGCAGCTTGCTGTGTCTGCTGCTTGGTGCATAACTACATGCCACCTCCCATACTTCATTCACATCCTGGAACACACTTTCACCCCACAGTCCCACAGACACCTACCAATCTCTTTGTTCTTCCTCCAAATGCAGGGTAAAATATCACCACCTCCCTGAAACTGTCCTTACAACCCATAGGTAGAGGTAACCTCTCCCTCTCTCCTCTGGCTTGTCTCCGTTTAATCCAGACTTTCACCATAGCAGTTAGTAATTTAGTGTTGTATAGTGATTTACAGATTTCTTTGTCTCCATCTTCTCTTTTTGAGAGCCTGAATTCCTTAAAGGGAAGTAGAGCCTCTCACCTGTGCCTCTACTGTCTGACAGAGGGATTAGGGGAGAAGTGATGTAAGTAAATGGTTCCGAAATGAGTTATTGCAAAAAAAAAAAAGTAGGTTTTACATGAAATTATCTGCCCAACTCTGTAAATGGCACCTTCTGCTCCCCTCTCTTAGCATCTCCCCCAACTTCACATTCTTAGAATCTTTGGAAGAGCAAAAGCTTTCATCTTCAAAGATACTTCCTTAAAACCTTCCAAGGATTAGAGCTTCAGTCATTTCATTGGTGGAAAGAGAATTTGAGAGGAAGAACAGAATTGTTCCTTTTCCCAAAAGACATTGTTTCTAAAGACTCTGGAAAGTGATAACCAACATTCAGTGTTCCTTTATTTTAAGTATAGATGATGAGAGTTTCTGTGTTTGTATATGAGCGATCTCATTTGAATCTAATATTGGACTTGATATAAGTGTGCATGTCCTTGACATTGCATGGCTTTTACGTTTCAAACCCCCATCCCTTGCTTGCATCTGTGTATTTGACAGCTGATGTCCTAAAGCGGTGGCCAGTAAGAGGCATGATTGCTCTAAATTGGAAGCATGAGACAAAAGGGTGTGTTTTTATTAGGGGGTAGGGAAGGAATTTGGGGGTAGTGGGTTAGGAGAAATCATCCACAGATGCTGATCTCTGTCAGTTAGTGGATATGATTTTTGAATTGTGGTAATTCCTATTTCTGTGTCAGTTCATCAAAATTGAGGGCACCACTTTTAAAAATTACCCATGGTTTCATTTCCAAGCTAGATGCAGACTCTGTGCTTTTGATTATTAGAATTATTCAACTTACTCATTGACAATGAGGAAGTCCATTGGTAAATACTACACTGACATATATCCTGTAAAAGATTTGTTATGGAAGCGTGAGGAGGCAGAGCTCATCACTTTTAAACAAGCATTATCTAACACACGGTGGCAACCAATGAGTGAGCCAAAGTGACAATATGGAAATTCATTTCTCTATTTTAAAAATGTCTATGTGGGTTAGGAGCAGCAAAATTGAAAAATGTGTTGACAAACTTTTTTCTACTTTTATTAGGCGTTTTTAGATGAATACAGAAGACAACGCAACAAATGTCTACAGCTTCTCTTCCCCCAAAGAATTATTTTAAAGTCATATAAAATACATCCCATACCAGCTTACCAATGGGGGGAGAGGACAGAATACTTCAAAAACTTTTCTCAATTAACAGCAATTTGATAGCTCCTAAACAAAAGCTAAATCTTGAAAGCTGCGGGGTATTTTTTCATTCCACCAAGCACTGGCGGGGTTGACTCCCAGTTTGCTCTTCAGGGAGCGCTCGCAGGGAAGATGTATAGATAGAAGACGTGTGGAAAGAGAGAGATTGAGTGTGTGTTAGCTCCATCTATGGCAGGGAAGTTGTTTCTGCTCTGGTCTCATACAGAGCTCTGCTACCCTCAGGATCTTGGGCACATGAATGCCATTTTTAAAAGACAGAACTTAAAATGAAGGAAGGATTTCAAGAGAGGCAGGCTGCAGATCCACAAAGGAATATGTCAGGGATTATTTAAGTGGCCAGTAATATAAACATCATGCTACCAACACTGAACCGTTTATCACATAAATATAATTGTCTTCTTTTAGAAGAATAATAAAAACTGACTCCATATGTTACACATTATTGGAAATTGTTCCAGCAAGATGTATTAGTCCCACAGAAGAAGCAATTCCTCCACCAGAGGACAACAGCAGTTTTATTACATTGCATTGTCATTTGTTTAATTTGTTTGTTCCCCATAGTAGTTTTACAGATTTTTATGAACTGTTACTTTTATAGGAAGTCAAGTTGCTCGTGATGAATGTTGCTGATACTCAGAAGGAAAGAAATAGGGGCGAGGGTCAGAAAGGTAGATGGTGTGAATTTACTTAAAGTGTTAAACCAATGCTTCTAGATTCTTAGAAAAAAAAATGAAAATTAAGATATTGAATTAGGTTCTATTAGGGACATTTTTAAGATTTTGTCTGAGTTTATTTTTAAAAACAAGATCAAGTTAAAGCTTAGACTGGGAGACCTTTTGTGAGCAATGATAAACTACCAATACTTATATTCAGAAATAATTCTCAATAAAAGGAAAATTTCTAAGGTTTTTTTTTTTATCTGAACTGATTGCTACAGAATACTTACTTTGTTACTTATAAGTCTATTTCAATTATTAATTTTTAGGCATTTTATTGGTTGGAAAAAACTGATTTCTTCTATCATTTCTCACAATTTTAACTGAACCTTATTGTTTACCTAAATTAAGTGAAATATTTCTAGGTAAATTTGAAATTGTAGAATTTTAAGATTGAAACGTTTTAATTTGTATTCTCCTTTTACTCATAAATTTATTAAATGCAGCATGAGAAAATGCGAGGCAAGAGTAACCATTCATGGTTTTTGAACTTTTAAGGATGCATTCTATTGAACTTAGACATTTGGAGAGTATCACAAGAGTAAGTGTCCAAAACAAACCTACATAAAGCTGTTCCAACAGGGTAGCTGCATGGCAGCCTGGAGAATCAGCACTATAAGACTAAACTTCATCAACATCTAAGTATCTGGACATTCACAATCTGTTCATTTGTGGCATTCTGGGAAACTTAAAACTCTACAAGAGAATAGCAACGTTATTGCAGTGTAATCTGGATAATTAGAGCATTTAAAAATCTAACAATATGGGCAAATAATACATTTGCCTACAGAAGCCAATTGAAGTCAGACTATATTTAGCAATGTAAATAAATTGGGTTATACATCTTTCATTCTCACTGCAAGTTTTTAAATCTACATTCTGAATAATTCTGAAAATAAAATATCATCAGATCAGAACCACTGACTGGTAAAATCTCTCATTCTAAATAGGCTCAAATAATTTATATTTGACTTTGGAATATCTTGTAAATATCTTTGTACTTGTATTTTACTTTGCTATTAAAACATTTTCTGAGTGTACTCATAAAGACACAGAGAGATGGATCAGAAACATATACTGAGTGTTAAGAAATCATCCCAAGATTTAAAATGTCCTTTCTAAATTTAGATACATGCAAGATAAATCCCACAGGAAGTTCACTATTCCATAGATGACTAAAACTAAAAGAATGTAGAGATTTTCTTAGGTCCATGCTTTTTCTTTGTAAATATATATTGACTAAAGAATGATAAAAAGACCTCAGCCCTAATCTTTGGCAGCTATGTTGCTGTTTATTAAAAGAATATTTTTGAAAGTATTTGTTTTAAAAATATTAAATAACTGCTACAAAATTCAAACAATACAAAAATATACAGAGAAAAATTACATTATCTAGTTATTCCATAAACTCATGTTTAATGCACACAAAGAATTTATGTTAATATTTAGGAAACAACATTCTAGATGGCTCTTTACATATTAATGTAGACAGATGAAATAGAGATGGATAGTCTGACAGATAAAAATAGGATTTTTTACTGTGATTTTGCCTTAGCAAAATGTTTTATGTTTAGCTTTACTTGTCTTTTAAGAAGAAAAAGAAATTAAATGAATTTGAAAAATAATTAAATTTCAAATAAATGTTTATTTGACCCAAGAAGTGTTAGCTCCTAAAAGATGACCTAACCTTAATAAAAATGCAAAGAATTTAGAGGTCTTAAAAAAAGTGTTTCTATTTCATACTAAATCTTTCTTCATTCATTTATGAGGAAATTAATAGTTATTCTTCCTTTACAGATGTTCTTCTAATTTATTAAGAACTTTATTATTGTTGAGGCTAAAATTTACATTTATAATTACATCCCCAATTTTGTTTAGTCTTAGTTCAATGCTGCACAGGAAAAGAAAAATCTCACCCCTTAGTCGTTTTACATAGTTTTCTCTGTAAGAGAAAGTGCTTCACTTTCTGTTTATTAGATTTCATCATTAATTTCCTTTTCCAGAAAGGATTTTGCAATGTCTGTGTATGATCTTTAGGCTTAAAGAACATGTCCTTGTATGAAATTGTGCATATAAAAAATCTGAATTTTGCACAACTTTTCACCACGCACTGAGAAGGGAAGGCCATGAAGGCTTCTGAAGCCACCCTCTTCTCCTTATTTTAATAGGATTTACTTGTCCTGTCTGGGAAACCGTATGGGTTTTGCTTTGTACTTACATTTTAGTATCTATACTAGGATATGTTATATTAATTGCTCTGTATCTGGGGGGAGGGGCTAAGTGTGTCTTTTTAGTAAACACACTTACATCCTTCCCTATTCCCCAAAACTTTTCTTCTATTACATCCTTAATGGTTTTTTCTATTTCTTCTTTAAGAACACTAGTTCTATTTGTCTTCTGTACTATAATCACTTTTGTCTATATACATAAATCTATTCATAGGCTTATTTTGTCTTTAATTTTTTCATTTTGCATTTTTTTCTAGTTTATATACCATTCTGTGTTTTAAATCATATGTATTCTGTCTTCTACTTTGACATTTATAGGGTTCTTAAAAATTTCACTTATTTCCTCAATTCTAGCCACCTGTTTTTCATCCCTTTGAACACTTAAAGTTCTTTCTAAAAACTCTCTCTGATGCATTAAATATAAATTGTTTTTAAACTATAGGTAACTATTTGTCTGAATGGTCCTAGTTTCTTGAACAAATCCTCCTTTTATCTCTTTTTTTTTTTTTAACTTGGCTCTAATCAATGTTCCCATACTGCTTCTGTAATTACTACTTATCTTTTTCTGATTACTTCCCTCTTGCATACAGCTTCCTCTTTGGCATTCTTCCTAAGCAAGGATACTAGAAAATAGGCAATAAAATGGTTTTGTCTTCAGTACACCTCCTTTGACTTTCTGTAGCATAAAACTTTCATGGTGTTTCTCTACTTATAGGACCCATTCCCACATCCTGATACTCTAATCATATCATCAAATATCACTCTCAAGACCATGATCCTTTTAAGGGAAACTCTTATTTCATTTCTGAAGTTTGTGTTGGCTCTCAGATTCTCCTCCCATCTCAGTACAGACTTCACAGTTCTTATTCATGACTGTTTATGGTTTTGAAGCTATAGCTATTTTTGTTTTATTGAAGATTGAGGGTTTTTTGAGGTTATTCCTGTTATAGTTCCATATTTTTTGGTCTTTATTGGTTTTGGAATGTTTTCAAAGGACTCAGTTCCAATTTTTTTCAATGGAAATAATCTGTGTGCTGAGCTCTTGTGGACTTCTAAAAGTTTGAGCCATTATTATCATTATTATTATTATTATTATT
>CAUYPK010081106.1:0-36254 GCA_963574355.1 Loris lydekkerianus
GAACAGCATCAATGTATAGAGTACAAAATTCTCCATTGATCAGTATATACCACGACACAGTAGAATAAATATTTATTGAGATATGGAGCTACAAAAACACATGACATTAAAACGGACAAAACTTTTGAAACAACCTAATAATATGGATAGACCTATATTTAATAAAGATTTTAAACCTTTAGTTTAAAGTTAAAAATCTGGAAAAAATCTACAGGTTTGAAATCTTCCAGAAAGCTTTCATCTCAGATAGTCTCTCTTATTTGATTTTCCCAGACATGTAAGGAAGAAATAATACGATTTCCACACCAATTATTGCAGGTAATTAAAGAAGGCAAAATATATCTCAGCTATGAGGCCAGCATTACCTAGAAATGAATATCAGATAAAGACAATGTCATGAAAGAAATATATAAATCGACATGTCTTGTGAATATAGATGCAAATACTTTGAACATTATATCAAGTCAAATTTTAAAAATTATAAAAGGTATAAAGTATCATTATCAACTGACTTTCACCCTTGGCTTAATATTTGAACAATAATCAATACTCTCATCCCTGTTGATGAATTAAAGTTTAGAAGGCAAGAAAATTGATTTAATTATCCCAATAGATGCTAAAAAATATTTGCCAAAATCCCATAGCAAAATCAACATTGCCATTCTTGATTAGGAAAAAAAAAAAAAAAAAAGACTACCATCAAATTAAGCTAAAAGAAAGAAACTTTCTCAAGAACATGGATGGAAAACCTATAGTCAGATAGTACTTAATCATGAAGGAACTGCATCCCTCACTACTAATATCAGGGAAAAGGCAAGCATAGCCAATCTATTCACTTGTAATAAAGATTATCATACCTGATGACTTAGTCTGTGCAATAAAACAAGAAAAACTATTTTACACTCCTTTTCATGTCTTTTGCCCACTTTTTTTTCTTGCTTTTTTTGCTTGAGTTCTTGATTCTGCCTTATAGCCCATATCAGATGTGTAGCTTGTGAATATTTTCTCCCATTCTGTAGGTAATCTATTTGCTTTGTAGGTTATTTCCTTAACTACTCAGAAGCTTTTAAGTTTAATCATGTTCCATTAATTAATTTATTTTTTTCTGTATTACCATCGGAATTTTTGAAAGGGTGGCACTTGACCGGCAGAGATCTCACTGACCACCAAGGCTTGTATGAAAGGTTTTTATTGGTGAGGGAGGGAGCAGCAGCAAGGAGGAGAGAAAGGAAGAGAGAGAGGTGAGAAAAGAGAGAGGGGGGAAGAGAAAGAAGCTGGGGTAGAGAGAGAAAGAGGAGAGACGGAGAGACCAAGAGAGGGGGAGAGAGCACGCCCCCTTTATATAAGTTTGGTTAGGGGAAGTCTTAGAATGGTGATGGATGGTAGAATAGCCAATAAGAATTTACTCTGGTGGGAAGAGTTGTTAGGGGAAGGCCATACGTTTGAAATTTTCAGCGGATAGCTGTAACTTTAAGAGTGAGACAGTTAATCTTGGTCTGTAAAAAGTAGGAAGGGGCTTTTCTGGGGGTGGGGCTTTCTCGGGGGAAATTACCTAACAGTTTTCTTCATAAATTCTTTTAGGCTGATATCTAGTAGAGTTTACCCTACATTTTCTTCTAGAATTCTTATGGCTTCATGCCTTATGTTTAAGTCTCTTATCTAACTTGAGTAAATTTTTCTGAATGGTGGGAGTTAGGGGTCATATTTCATTCTTTTACATGTGGCTATCCAATTTTCCCAGGACCAATTATTAAATAGAGGTTCTTTTCCCCAGTGCTTATTGTTTCTGTGTTGTCAAAGATCAGTTGGCTCTCTGTGAATGACTATATTAATATATCTGTTTTATTGGTTTATGTGTTTATGTCTCTATTTTTTGCCACTGCTACAGCTTTGTAATTAGTTTGAAGTCTGGAATGTGGTGTTTCTCAATGCTGAATAGAAGTAGTGAGAATGGACATCTTTCTCTTGTTCCTGATATTAGAGGACAACATCCATTTATTCACCATCAAATATGATGTTAGTTGGGGATTTTCAGATTCCCATTTTCATATCTATTGTTGTTTTATTAAGTGAATTTATTATGAAAGTGGTTGGGTTTTTAAATACACTTTTTCCCACCTTTTAATGGGGTCTTTTTTTTTTTTTCTTGCTTATTTGCTTGAGTTCTTGAATAATTCTGCCAAATAGCCCTTTATCAGATGTGTAGCTTGTGAATATTTTCTCCCATTCTGTAGGTAATCTATTTGCTTTGTAGGTTATTTTCTTAGCTATGCAGAAGCTTTTTAGTTTAATCAAGTTCCATTAATTTATTTTTATTTTTTTCTCTAATTACCATTGGAGTTTTCTTCATAAATTCTTCTAGGCTGATATCTAATAGAGTTTCCCCTACATTTTCTTCTAGAATTCTTATGGTTTCATGCCTTATTTTTAAGTCTCTTATCTAACTTGAGTGGATTCTATGGAAAACAGTAAAGAGACTCCCCAAAGAACTAAAAGTAAATCTACCATTTGATCCAGCAATACCATTACTGGATATTTACCCAAAAGTAAAGAAGTCATTTTATCAAAAAGACACGTGCACTCAAATGCACCTTTCAGATACTATACAATCACGTAATTTTTGGATGGTTATTCTATTGGTATCACGCATTACATGCCTTAATTTTCAGATGTTAAACCAGCCTTCATTCCTGGGTAAATCCCTCTTGTTATGGCATATAAATCTTTTTGTATTTTGCTGGGTTCAGTTTATTACATTTTTTGTTGAGGATTTTTTCATTCTTATACATATGAGATATTGATCTATATTTTACTTATCTAGTAATGTCTTTGTCTGCTTTTATTTTAGGGTAATATCAGCCTCATAAAAAAGAGTTGAAAAGTGTTCCCTCTTGTTCTAGTTTTGGAAGAGTTTGTTAAGAATTGGTATTAATTGCTCTTTAAATGTTAGAACCTACCATTAAGACTATGTGGGCCTGCACTTCAAATTGTGTTTTGTTGTTTGTTTACTAAGTCAATCTCTTCATTTGTTGTAGTCTATTCAGATCGTTCCTTTCTTCTTCAGGCAGTTTTTATATTTCATGCATTTATCTTTGTTGATTTTATTATAGTTACCCAATGTGTTGGTAAACAATTATTCCTGATATTTCTTCACAATCCTTTTTATTTCTGTAAGATTGGTAGTATTGGTAATATTTTCTTTTTATTTCTATTCCAATAATTTGAATCTTGTTTCTTTTCTCCGAGAAATCTAGCTAAAAGTTGTTGTTGTGTTTTAAGGTGTTTCAATTTTTCAAAAGAGTCAGGTTTTAGATTATTAATTTTGTCCATTTTTAAAATTTTTTCTGTGTTTTTAAAATTTTTCCTCTAATGTTCACTATTTACTTATTTCTATTTGCTTTTAAGTTTAATTTGCTTTTAAGTTTAATTTGTTCTAATTTTTTTGAAGAACTTAAGTTGTCATTAGTTTATTTATCTAAGGTTTTCATTCTTTCCTAATCTAGATAAATACAGTCATACATTTCCTGCTAAACACAAGTTTTTGTGTGATTGTAATATAGTTGTGTGTGTGTGTTTTCTTGGCTCAGTTTTTAGACTCTGGCTTGATTCTCATCAGTTTCCCTGTTGGAGGGTGCTGATTAAGTCCACACCCACAGCCAGTCCCAGGATTGCTCTATTATACTCTGGGCAACTATACACTGGCATTAATTGCTCCAGGGTCAGGTACCAGACAACTACTGTGTTTCCCCCAAAATAAACCATCCTCCGAAAATAAGACCTACTTACAGGTTTCCTTCTGGGTGAAATATAAGTCATCCCCCCCTGAAAATAATGCCCCCCTGGCTCTGTCTTGGAATGAAAATTAATTTACCGTAAACTGGTGGCTAGGGCCGCCCTAACTGGTGTCTAGCAACCAGTGACATTATGCAGAGTCCTGACGTCATTGCTGTGTGGAGGCGGAGCAGAGGTTGGAGTGAGCGGTGAGCTGGGGTGGGAGAAAGGAGAAGACTTTTGCAGATGCATGTAGAAGAACAGGAGGATCAGAGCTGATGGGATGCGGCGAAGGTGGTGAGTGCTGGTTTGTCTCTGGTGATACTGCCTGATGCTTGTGGCCACCCTCATAATGACTGAAGGTTCTCAGTCAGTGGCAGACCCTGCTCCAGCCCAGGTCCAGGACTCAGCCAGCCCAGTGACAGTCCCCAGGCAGGCCCCAGAGGGGAAATGTCTGATAAAGGGGTGCGGAGGGGATGTTTGGTGAAGGTGTGCAGTGGCACAGGGGTGGGGGAAAGGGGATCACTTAAAATGACACAGGTGGATCAGACGAGACAATCAAAATGACACAGGAGGATCAGAGGGGGCAATCAAAATGACACAGGAGGATCAGAGGGGACAATCAAAATGACACAGGAGAATCAAAAGGGGCTACTAAAATGGTAATCCCCCTTCTGATTCTCCTGAGCCATTTTGATTCCCCCTTCTGATACCCCCTGTGTCATTTTAAGTGATCCCCCTCCCCCCACCCTGATACCCCAGTTTCTTTTTTTTTACCCCTAGAAATGAGCGCAAAAAGAAAAAGCTACTCTGTGGAGTACAAGAAAGGAATTGTGGAAGACTTCTATAAAGAGAAGATGTTTCACCATGAAATTCAGGGATTGGATTGTTATGATGATGTTCCAGAACATGATGACATGATTGTCATTGAATAAATGAGTAAATTCTTGATACTGTAGGATTCACAGTTTGTCTGGTTTGTGTTGACAACTACCATACTACCGTACTGTATACAGGTAATAAATTTCCTTTATTTTCATTTAACAATAAATGTGTACCATATGCTTCTTCATGAAAAAATAAGACATCCCCTGAAAATAAGACCTAGCACATCTTTGGGAGCAAAAATTAATATAAGACACTGTCTTTTTTCGGAGAAACAGGGTAGAAACACCCATAGACTCTAGTGTTCCCTAAAATTCTTCAAATTAACTAATCCTAGACCTGCTTATCTTTTCTCACATGTTCCTTCCAGTAGAAACTACAATAAAGTTGCTTGTTCCCAGTCCCTCTTCTCTCTGTGTCTGACCTCAGTGCTTCCTTTGAGTGCCCCACATGGCATCTTGTGACCTCATCATGTGACTACAAGTGTAAAAATACTGTAAAAATCTTTTAGCTTCTTTCTGTTGATCTGCATGTGACCTCCTCATACCTCACCCAAGATAATATGGTTAAAATAATTAGTGAGGTTAACAGGGCAGTTTGGCCCCAGATAAAAGATTGCTGCTACACTGTGTTTGCTAATTGGATTTGCTGAAAGGTGGAGGTGACCTTTGTCACTGTGCACTGTTAGGGTTTTATTATGACTTCCAGTCCTAAATTGTGGTGCATAATCTAAGTTCTCCCCAAGTTTCATGATTTAAGCAGATGTTTAGCTCCTCATGTAATCACCTAGACATTAGCCCCCAGAGGTGAAAGTCCTGTATTGACTGCTTTATTCTTCACAAGCTTCCCCAAAAGGAAAGGAGTGGGACTTATCCTCTTAGAACTTATGATGAGCTCAAGCAGCTGATGGGGGTGGAGGACTAGCTAATAGCCATGTATATTTGAGTCAAATTCTGATTTTTTGCTGCCTGATCTTGTGTAAAGCCAGAAACTGCCCAAAGATTGCCTGAAAGTCCCAAGAGTTCTTCTCTCCCTGGAATTTGATATGGTACTCTGAAAAAAAGAAATAGCGTGTTGTGGGGGCTACATATTTCTGGTTATTACTTACTTTGAGTCTGTCAGGTCTCCAACCCCAGAGTTGGGAGCTGTTGGAACACATATTTGTGGAGACCAATGGTTCAAAATGTTATGAATCAAGAAAAGAAAAAAAGAATATCATATTTCAGCCACCTCTAGGACCTCTGAGGAGATCACCAAGCTCCTAGTTCAATATAAAAATCTAAGTCAGAAGAATATGTTCCAGCTTCATCCATGTAAACATGAAAGAGGTAAAGTCTCCATCTTTCTTTAAGGCTGCATAATATTCCATGGCATACATATACCACAATTTATTAATCCATTCCTGGATCGATGGGCACTTGAGGTTTTTCCATGACTTAGCAATTATGAATAGGGCTGCAATAAGCATTCTGGTACAAATATCTTTGTTAGAATGTAATTTTTGGTCTTCTGGGGATATGCCTAGAAGGCTATGTTAACCAGTGTGATGAAAATGTGTCAAACGGTCTATAAAACCAGTGTATGGTGCCCCATGATTGCATTAATGTACACAGGTATGATTTAATAATAAAAAAAAAAAGATAGCAAGTGGAAATAATCATTACCAAGTATTCCACTTACATTCTAATTAAATTACATTCTAATTACAAAAAAAAAAAAAAGCCATAATCATGCACTTTATTATTTTTTTCCTTACTGTCACTGAAGACCGAATACACTTTATTCTTAAATTAAGGGACAGCTTTACAGCATTAGCAAATCTTTTAACAATGTAAAAGACAAATAAAGCAATCCCAGAAATCTAAGAATCAACAGTGCTTCTACAAAAAATAAAAATAAAAATCTAAGTCAGTATGCCTGGGTACTACTGCCACAGCCTATCAACATACTAAGAGCTTGTTATTGAAATTAGATGGCCTTAAAGTCTTCTCTTGAACCAAATTTACCATCATTCTCCTGGATGTTTACTCTTTCTGAGGTCAACTGGGATGCTCTGTAATGAGTGTCAGCAGCCTATGAACAAGGCCATAAAAACCATCAGAAGTAACTAATTGGTAAACACCCAAAGGGTAAAAACAGTTAGGAACGACAGAAGATACTAATGGAAACTCGAAATGTTAACTACCTAGAGACACAAGCAACTCTAAAATATTTTGTTCAAAAAGGAAATGAAAAAGGACCTAATATGTTAGGCTAACGGCACTATTCCAAGAAGCTGATATAGCTCTGAAAAAAGACAAAAACCAATGCCTGTAAAGCAGACCAAGAAGCCTTAGAAGAGAAATGGCCGCTTATAAGGAAGGCTACCACCTACCTCTCTCTCCTTGTAACTGTCTAGGAGGTCCTTTGTGGTAGTTGCTAGTCAAAAACAGAATCTCAAAATCCTGGGTTTTGGTAGCTAAGAACTAAGAAAGAAAGAAGGCAGGAAAGGAAGGCAGGAAAGAAGGAAGGAAGGAAGGGAAGGGGAGAGGGAGGGAGAAGAGACAGGGAGGGAGAGGAAAGTCAGAAAAAAGAAAAGTGAAATGTGATTTATGTACACATTATTAAATCAAAACAAAAGTTCATAATTTGAATTAAAATTTAAAAATTTTAAATTTTAATTAAAAATTAAAAATTTAAAATTTACTGAAAACTTACAAAACAAAGATAAAAGCGTGCTAATTGGTTTTATACCTCTATAGCATACAGGAGTGTCCAAAGTTGTTGGTATTTTTGTTTTTTTTGTGTTTTTTGCCACACATTGGGAGGAGGAGGAGGGAGTGGAGGAAGAAGAGGGGAAGGTGGAGGAGGAGGGAGAGTGGGAGGAGGAGGAGGAGGAGGAGGACCACATATTAAATACACAACACTAACAAAAAGTGATGAGGAAAAAAAGGCCTGCGTATACTTTTTGCCAATCCACAATGAGACTCTGCAGGAAAAAAATTCAAACTGCCTTGGATTAGTCATCTTATGTTCACCATTAGTCTAGGATAAGAATTTTTCAAAGCAGGTCAACTTTAGACTCCCTGTGAAGTCTCTTATACAAGCCCAATGTATGTGTGTATGAAAAAGATAAAACCGATTTGCTTTGACTAAGTGGGTTTGGTTCAATCAGTGCTCTGTTTACTCATCTCCCATATTTCAGGGGCCCCTGATAGACTTTTCCAATTCTATAAGGGTTTAGGGCTTTGGAGTTTGAAAATCATTGACCTAAAGCCACTTAATACCTTAATGCTTCAGGCAATGCTAGGTGAGCAAGGTAAGAGATTCATTCTATCCTTAGGACAGGCAGTAGCTAGCATTACCAGATTGCTCTCTTCCACCCTCCCCTGCTGTGAAAATTCCCCGTGGGTTCAATATCATTCTATAAATATGGCTCTAGATACAACTTTTAGGTGAATAATGTGTGTGTTGGGTGTAAAGGGCAATGCTGGGACATGATACACAGATTGAAACATAAGATTTTGGCTGCTTATAAGGCTTATCACATTGAATAATTGTAGATGTCACAATGTTTTAGAATAAGTGCAAAACTCAATGTTAGGCAAACTACTTCTCTGTAAACGTTAAGCTTTTGCTTTGATGTGATGACAATTCTTAATTAACATGTTTGTAATCAGCTTATTCACTCATCTATAAAGCCTGATTCATTGGGATGTGAGAGAAATACTGTATTAGTATAATTTTTATTTAATTTTAACTTAAAAATAATAACCAAGTTAAGTTTGCAGAAGTTTACTGGTGAAGATGCGAGAATTCCATAAGCCAGAGCTGTTGATAATACCACTGGGACTTATCAATTTGCCACTGTGAATTACAGCAAAGCATAGCATATGTGTGCTTTGCAAGATGCAATTATGAATTAGATTATCTGGTTCTGGTGCCACAAAAATAGAAAAAGTATCTTTAAAAGATTGCTCCAACAGTAAAACACAAGGAAATGGCATAGCTCATATAGACAGTGTGAGATTTTTTTGTTGGTCATATTAAAATGTAAAAACAACGGCAATTAAAACACTTGAGCACACATTGATTCCAACATTAAATTATGAAAAATATTATTTTACCATATAATTAATATTCATTTTCATTGTCATTGAGTCTTGCTTTCAGTTTACATTTTGACCAGACTTAGGTAAAAGCAATAGAGATTACTGGTTCTCCCTCATAGACCAGAGTTCTCTCTGCAATTTTAAATTGTTCCTGGGAATAGAATATAAGCCAAAAAATAGATCCAGCTACTTTTGCCAGTAGCATATTACCAAACTGATGTGTGCATCTTTTAGTTTTGGCCTGTAAAATTGTTTTCCTCCACCTCTTGTATTTATGTCAATATTGAGATTGACCGTCAAAGCCATGAAGATCTTGAGGGTCTTATGTTAGCCACATCCCCACATGAATAGTATTATTCTGTCCCAGACCCTTTCTCAATACACTTTGATCTCACCCAAGCAAGATATAAACTTTTATAGAGTAAGCAACGAGACTTCAGAGCTTGTCAATTATAGCTTTTTAATAACTGTATGTTAGCAAGTATAATTTGCATTAAATAATTGCAGGACAACATTATTATTATTATTATTATTATTGAGACAGAGTCTCACTATGCCACCCATGGTAGAGTGCTGTGGCATTACAGCTCACAGCAGCCTCAGACTCTTGGGCTTAAGCAAGAAGAATTGGACTTCTTGCCTCAGCCTCCCAAGTAGCTGGGACTACAGGATCCCGCCACTATGCCTAGCTATTTTTTTTGTTGCAGTTGTTTAGCTGGCCCGGGCCAGGTTCAACCCCGCTAGCCTTGATGTATGTGGCTGGCATGGTAACCACTATGCTACAGGTGCCAAGCCATATTATGATTAGAGTAGCTTTTAAACTATAAGTTTCTGATACATGAATATGTTTATTTACAATACAATCCTACAAATACTTGACAAAATTTTACTTAATTTAATGACAAATGTGAAGAAACATATAGTATATTGGGAAAAATTGGTTGTAGGTGCTGTAACCAAGGAAGCCGGCTGGACAATGAAGTGTAAGCTCAAAGCTTGCAGGAGATGGGCCTCCCGGTATGGATCCTGGAAAAGGCCCTAGCAACCTCAGCAGCTGCTATTTATTGAGAACGAGCTCCCCTCCTCCAATTCCAACCCTCACACTGGAATTACATAGCTGATCAATATTCAACTGTCAAGGTCTGTTCCTTAATATCTAGTGATTGCTTGTATGTTTCCAAAAACTGCCACTAGGTCTCTGCAAGCCTGCTGTCCAGGTTCCTACACATCTTGCTGCATAGGTTGCTACATATTATAGGTTGCCACATAGATCACTAAATATGTTGTTACATAAGTTGCTACATATTCTATTACATAGGTTGCTACAATTGGCAACAAAGTGCATTGCTTCTCATTAGACATTGAAACACTAGAGAAAAGTTGTAATAGTTTGAAGAAAATGTCTAAAATGGTATGTAACCTGAGATACTTAATACAGAAATAGATAAAAGTAAGAATTCTTGACATGTCTTAGCTTTTGGTATTTCCTACTTCTTTTTCTTTTCCTTTTCCTCTCTCTTTCCTTCCTTAGTTCGTTCCTTCCTTCCTTCCTTCCTTCCTTCCTTCCTTCCTTCTTTCTTCCTTTTTAAAAAACTGTCTCACTTTGTTACCCACAGTAGAGTGCTGTAGCATCATAGCTCACAGCAACCTCAAACTCTTGAGCCCAAGCAATCCTCTTGCCTCAGCCTCCTAAGGATCTGGGAGCTAGCCTGACTATTTTTAGAGATGGGGTCTCACTCTTGCTCAGGCTGGTGTCCAACTCCCGAGCTTAGGCAATACTCCTGCCTCGGCCTCTCAGAGTGCTAGGATTACAGATGTGAACCATCCTGCCAGCCTAGTTTGTATGTCTTTACATATATAGAACAATTATTCCTGTGATCCAATAAGGAAAGATATAACAGAAAAACTTCAAGTGTAACTACTGATACTTTGTTACTTCTATTGAATATATAAAGTATATATTTATATATATTGAATATATAAGTATATATTTATATATATTTATATATATTGAATATATAAAGTTTTTATTGAATAAAAACACTCTAGAAAAAATTTTTGAAAGATAACATTTATTTGCTCAGTCATTTACAGGCAAGCTTTAGCAGCAAGTAAGCATAAAGTACAAATGAAAAATATACTATAAGATAACTTAATAGTTTTTATTTTATAAAAAACAAAGCCTTATTTGTAATCAAGTAGGACAGTTCTCTGAAAATCTTTGTGGCACATAGGATTTCACTGGTTACATTTCAAAAGATTCTTGAACTGGGTATTAATTTGAAAGATGTTATTCATGTAGTGTTAGAAATGCATTGATTTTGTTTTGCCTTATTTTGTTTTATGTTAAATAGTTACCAATAACAAGCTGAACTGAAGATATTTTTGCATATTTAAATAATAATGACTAAAACATATAGTATTACCTATGTGCCTGACATTGTTTAAAAAATACATTTTAATCAATTTTATTCAGCTAAATTGACATGTAATAAAATGCTTGATAAGATCAGCCTTTTATATGCTGCCCATTAGAGCAGCTAGGTAGTGGCACTTAGTGATGTCTTTAATTAATATTACCTTGGTAATTAAAAGTGCTAAGCACTTTTCATATGTTTCTTTGCCATTTGTGTTTTTTGCTGTGCAGTAAAATATTTTGTCTAATGAAAGAAATGGGTGCCATGCTTTCTTATTATTGAATTGTCAGAGTTCTTTATATTTTGAATTTATTTTGTCAGCTTTTTATATTACAAACATTTTCTAACAGTCTGTGACTTATGAATGATTGACTTTTAAAACTGTGATAAATTTTAGTTAATCATTTTCTTTTCTTTTTATCTATGCAATGTGGACTATAGATCATAAAGTTCTTCTCCTAATCTAGAAGATTTATAATTTAGCCCTAAGCTTAGGTTCATGAACCACTTTGAGTTCACTTTGACCATGGGGTAAGGAATGGTTGAAGTTCATTTTTATAATCCAAATGAAAAATTATTTCAAAATGAATCATAGACTTAAATGTAAAAGATAACATAAAATTTGCAGAAGAAAGCATAAGAGAAAATCTGTCACTTTCAGATTGGTGATGAATTTTTTTTTTTTTTTGAGACTTTATCCAAAGCATAAGGGAAATAATTTATGAATTAAATTTTACCAATGTTAAGAGAATGAAAAGCTAAATCTTGGTCTGGATGATTACATTGGAAAATCTTATGTCTAATAAAAGGCTTGTATTAAGTATATATAAAGAATATTTAAACATTAATTATAACTTAGCATAAAATTCAAGATAAATGGGCAATATATTTGAACATAAAGTTTATTATATGGATGCCTAATAAGCACATAAAAGTTGCCCAACAACATGTATTGCTAATGAAATGCAAATGTAAAAATCAATGAAATGAGAAAGAACGGTGGAGAAAAGGATTCTGAAAATTCTCTCCTCCCTCAAAGCAGTGAGAATATCAGCATAAATATCAGCATAAAATCAAACTTTTTTAAGTTTTAAAATTAACCTAAGACTAGATTAAAGGTCTATATCAGGCGTCCTCAAACTGCGGTCCGTGGGCCACATGAAGCAGTGTGATTATATTTCTTCCCATTTTGTTTTTTACTTCAAAATAAGATACGTGCAGTGTGCATAGGAATTTGTTCATAGTTTTTTTTTTTTAAACTATAGTCCGGCCCTCTAACAGTCTGAGGGACAGTGATTTGGTCCCCTGTTTAAAAAGTTTGAGGACATCTGGTCTATATATAAGATTCAAAGCTGTAAAACTACTAGAAAACATAGGGAGCATAGACCATGACATTGGTTAGGCATGAAGGTTTTGAAGAAAACCTCAAGGCACAGGAAAGAAAAGCACACTTATGCAACTGGGATTCATCACAGGTTTCCGCACAGCCAGGGCTACAGAGTACAAAGACAACTTAAAGAATGAGAGAAGATATTTGCAAATGATATATTTCATAAAAAGTTAATATCAGAAATATAAATGGAACTTAAACAACTTAACAACAAAAATAAAAATAACCCACTTAAAAAATATGGGCAAAACCTGAATAGACATTTTTCAAAGGAAGATATACAAATGGCTTATATATCCATAAGTAAATGTTTGACATCACCAATCGTGAGATAAATGCAAATCAAACTGCAATGAAAAAATATCACCACACTGCAGTCAGAATAGCTGCTGTCAAAAAATTGAAAGATAAGTTTGGTGATGATGTGAAGAAAACAAAATGCTTACTAATGGTGGGAATGTAAATTAGTACAGCTATTATGGCAAATAATGTAGAGGTCCTAAAACATTTAAAAACAGAACTACTATATAATTTAGCAATCCATCTAATTGGTATATATTCAAAGATAGTCAAATCATATGTTGAAGAGATATCTGTGCTCCTATGTTCAGTTATAAATAGCCGAAATATGGAATTATCTAAAATCCATCAACTGACGTATCGATAAAGAAATGTTGTATCTATACACAATGTATTATGATTTAGACATATAAATAATGAAATCTTTTCATTGGCTGCAACATGGATGAACCTGGAGGACATTTCATTAAGTGAAATAAGCCAGGCAGAGAAAGACAGATACTGTATGGTTTCACTCATACACGACATCTATGGCATTGTTCTCACAGAAGTAGAAAGTACAATAGTGGTTGCCAGAGGATGGAGAAGGTAGGGAGGAATGAGAATTGGGGTGATATTGGCCAATAGGTACAAAACTATAGTTAGGAGGAACAAGTTCTGGTGTACTATTATATAGTGGGGGTGACTAAAGTTAATAACAATATACCGTATATACTCAAGTATAAGCCGAGTTTTTTTGGCACAAAATTTGTGCCCAGTTCAGGTTTTTCAGCACAAATTTTGTGCCGAAAAAACTCGGCTTATACTCAGGTATATACAGTATATTTCAAAATAGAATAGCATTTTCTGAATGGTCTCATCATAATGAAATTATAAATATTTAAGGAGATGAATAGACCAATTACCCTATTTTGATCATTACATAATGTATTCATGTATCATGTCATACCCTGGTGATATCTACAATTATCTTGTGTTAATCATAAAGAAAAGAATAAAAATTAAGATTTAATTAAAATCTTTTATGTTTTTTTTTTATTGTATGGCATGAGCTTAAATTCGAATTAAAAACATTATATAAGTTTATGTATTATCTCACCTCACTGTATTAAACAAACAAGGGTTGAGCAGACCTCAAGCTTTGCTTATTCTGCCCTTTCTGGCATCAAATTTGTGTATGTGATTATTGGTAATATCCTCCAAATTCAGCTAATGCTTCGTAGTTTGAAAGTTTGATGTGAGAGTCTATATTTTCTAGAAATGCCAGGGTTAGTTGAGATTGATTATGGAATTCCCTATATGGATATAGCCTAATATACATTCATAGTTATATATATGTATAGAAACTCACACAATATATAGTAGAGGCAAAAGGTTAGATCTACCTGGTGATTTAAAATATGGAAATTCTTCAAACTAGCAATTCCACTTAAAAAGAGTTGAAAGAGATAAGGAGGCAAGGTGGGCATTTAATTGGATGGGATTAACTGCAGGCTATGGAGAAAGCAAATTGCTTGCAGCAATATATTGAATTGTCAAAACAGCAAACTGTGATCATGGTAGGAGATGGGTTTATTAGAAAGGATAAATAATAGAAACTTTGAAAATATCACAGTTTAATGTTTGTATTTCTTTGTGTATGACAAATAAATATAAAACCATCTGCAACCACATTATAATCATGCTGTATGAGATAATTTCTTTCCAGATTATTAGAAGAGAGTGTTGTTTTAAAATAAAAAAAAGTTTCAATGTTACACCATCAATTCCCTTTCCATTTACTCATTTATTTTTTTTAAATTATTTATTTATCTATTTATCTATTTATTTATTTATTTTCAGTTTTTGGCCGGGGCTGGGTTTGAACCCACCACCTCCAGCATATGGGGCCCATGCCCTACTCCTTTGAGCCACAGGCTCATTTATTCATTCAACAATATATTCAGAGCAGATTTTTAACTGAAAAAGCAGAGTTACATTCTTTTTAGTTTCATGATGTTCTTTACCTCCAATGATAACATATTGTTGTACCTTATAAGAGGTAAAATATCTGTACAAAACTTTTCTGAGGTAAAATTTGCTAATAACTTATTTTTGATTTTTTAATGTCAACTTAGGCGCTCATATCCATAAATTATTGCAATCTACTTATGCTGGATCACATAAGGGTAATGCCTTATAAAATAATGTAAAAAAATGGTGTCAATTATTTTCTGGAATAATTTTTGTACTTCTGTTTACCAGCCACTGTTAACCTAAAGGGTTATTTTATGCAGAGTGCTGCTTGGTCAGGCCTTAACAAGGTGGATAAGCCTATGTGCTGATTTCTGGAGATTGTTTATTCACTTCCAGGGCCTACTGTTAAGTTGGGTAACTGTACTCCACAGTCAAGGACCCAGGGCACTCTGTGTACCCAGCAAATTGCTGACTAACTATAAATTTAGCCTGGAGTAAAATACTTTGAAGATGGGAAAATACCGTATAACTTTCTAACCTATGAAGAAGAATCTGTTTAACGTACACTATGATGAGTAATAACGTTGCTGATGTTTACTTTTAATGTGAGAATCAAAGGTAACAAAGGGAAAGAGAGGGCCGACAGTTCTTTGAGGAGAGAGCTTGGCTGTTCTCCGGAATTGCTGGCTTTTCCGCAAATAAAAGTGAAAACTGCTGATCTCTCATCCTCTTCTCCACTGATTGACTCGAGTGACAGGCAGATGGATTCCTTGGTCTGGTGACACTTCTATGCTTCTTTTATTTGAAACTTTACAGAGTCTCACTGATTCAGTATGGATGGTGTTATAGGTAGAGTTGTGTCCAGCCAAATTCATATTTAGAAGCCCAACACCTAGAATAACAGAATGTGTCTGTAGTTGAAGATAAAGCCTTAAAGAATTAAGTTTAAATAATGCCATATGGGCAGGGTGTAGGCAAATATGACTGGTGTCTTTATAAGAAGAGGGAATTTGAACACACAGGAGGCAGGGATTCTTGTATATGGACAGAAGACCAGGTGAGGATGCTGGGAGAAGGCCCAGCTGCCAGCTAAGGGGAGAGGCCTCAGGAAAAACCAGATCTGCAAGTGCCTTAATCTGGTCTCTAAAACTGTGAGAAAATAAATTTCTGCTGTTTAATACACCCACTCTGGGTAATTCCCAGCTCTAGTAAGGGAATTCTGATAAGTATGAAAAGACTCTTAACCAAAACACGCAAACAGCACAGTCTTTTCTTACCACATGATTAAATCTCATAAAGAGCAGGATAAAGGGAGGTTTTCTTCAAGGAACGGGAACTTGTTCTGCAGAACAAATTCCACATTTGAACTGACTGAAAAGAATAGATTGGATCAAAGCAAGGGAGGTTAAACTTTGCAGGTCGAAGCCAGCAACATCACACCATTAACCACAAAACCCTGCAAACCATCAAAAGAAAGTGATTGTTCAGAAAAATCTTGCAATTATATTGGAAATTTAGACTACATTTAACGGCAAAAACATAGGTCTTCGGGTTTTTGTTTGTTTGAAGAAAAGACATGTTAAGAAATCCTTACTTTTGGAAATAAAATGGCTGAAATGAGATATACAACAAAAGCTCATTTGAGGAATGCTGAAAGACTGCTAAAATATTCAACTTATTTTTCTTTTGTTCAGTGAAGTGTTTCAAACTTTCCTACTGAGCATATCATGTTCAATCCCTAATGCAAATAGATTCAGTTCCAATTCATTTCATCCCCGTGTTTTACTTATTTGTATCCTACTGAGCCATTTTTGATGCCAGATATTTTCTTTTTTTCCTACATTTTTTTATCTATTCAATTTCCAACTGTGGAGTTTGCTAGATATCCTGTATAAATTACATTTTAAATAAGTATCATGTATTTGGAATTCTAATGGTCAGTGACCATTCAGGTAGGAAAAAAAAAAAAAAACCTCTTTAAGATTTGCATAAGGAAATTATGAAAGAGGCGTATTAATTCTGACCTTTTACTATAGAATTGACTACACTAATATTTTAAAAATCTCTTAAAATCTCTGAATGTTGATTGCAGCTTAGGATAGGAGAAAATAGTGTTCTTTGTGAGCACAAATACCAGATATCTATTAGTAATCAATACTGAACACTGATTATATGATACATGAAGGAGTGAGCTTGCTCTGAACTCTAATCAGCTGAGGCTTTGTTTCACTCGGGAATTAAACTGAGAAAATACTCTTTTATTCACTTACCTTAAAAGTGATAGATATTTGAATGCTCGCCTAGTGGGTTTGCATGGCTCTGTGCTCTCTGCTATACTAAGTGCTAAGCTTTCAGCTACAACCTATTTTGTAGGTTAGTAATCTTTAAACGATGAAAGAAAAGAGAAACAATGTTTTAAAGAAAAAAAGATGAATTGAATGTGAACTTGTGAGGGAATGAGTAGAGAGGATTAATTTTTTATTACTTGAAAAGCAGTGCTGCTTTTAATTGGACCGACATGTTTACCATTATTATTGCAATACATATTTCCAAAGCAACATTGAACTGGGGGCTACAACTTGGATTACAACAGCTTTAAATAGTGTCTCTCTAATACTGCTTCTTTTCACTTTTTTTTTTTTTTAAGAAATTTTACTATCCCCTTAAAGAACATCTTTAATATTTCTTTCTGTAATTTTTTCTCAAAATAGAATGTCACATTTTAGTTTGCATTATATTTAAGAGAGATAGTTCTTGTTTAGTAGTAGGGAGAGTTCACCTTAAAGACATTTTAGCTAATATCACGTGACAGCTGAAGTGAATGACCGAGTGAGGTCAATCATTGAATTAAGTGAGAAGATCAGTTTTGTAGAAGAGGCTTTCAAAAATTGTTAAACCAAAGTTACTAAAGAAAAAATGGGGATTAAGATTAGAGGACAAGTATTTCACTGGACATGAGTAATAAGAAGAAATAATAACTATATGGACACGTTTTGACAGGCAAATGTGGTCTTTAGTGCTTTTGGAAATTCTCTTCTAATTGCTTAAATTTATCTTCAGGGAAACTGAAGCCATATTCTTTAGAGATAAGCAACTATGCCCCCCCCCAAAAAAAAAGGGATATGTAAATTGAGGAGAAAGGAAAAAGTGCAAAATAGTTGAGTGTGAGGTCCAAATAAATTATGATTTATTAATCAGTTGTAATCTGATTAGCCAGTATTATAAAATGGCTACATTATAAATGTAGAGGCCATGCAGAATGATTAAGTATTTTACCCTAAAACCATCCAATGGCAAGAACACAGGGATAGTGCAGGTAGAGGTGGAGAGATTTATCAAGTGGGTATGATAAAGAGAGGGTCAGGAAATTTGAGGCAGTTTGCATGGGATTAATTCACAAGGCAGTAAAAGCTAGAGAGGGAAAGAGAAGACATGGGAAGGGAGTTGTAAACGAAAAAGTAGAAAATCAACTAGAAGAGGTAACTGGTTTATGGAAGTGTTACATTTACTGGTGATGACAAAGCCTAAGAAGGTATGACCATGGGAGTGACTGATGAGGTCAGGTGGAGGATGTAATAATTGCATTAGAGCCCAGGGTATATGAAAGCTTGTCTATATCACGTTTTCTCACTCTGGACACCATCTACATTTTGGACTAGATAATCCTTTGTTTGTGGGATTCTATCCTGATCATTGCAGAATGTTTAACAGAATCCCAACTTCCACTTCACTAGATGTTAATAGCACCATACCCTGCCCTCTCCACCCACAAGGTGTGACAACTTAAAATGTTTCCAGATATGGGCAACTGTTTCTGGATGCAACTTGCTCCTTGTAAAGGACTCCAGTGAACCTATATGAATAACACCAAGATATGAAAATATAAATAAAAATGACTAGGAATGAAGACAAGAGTGATGTCACAAAGAATGATAGTAAGCTAGAATGCACAATTTTAAAATAAGGATGGTAGAATTGGATGGCATGAGATTTAAATCAGGGTGAGGTGAGTCGTTAGTGAGAAAGGAGGGAGAGTGATCTGGAATTGTAGAAAAGAGGGCCCCAGATCCAGGTCCAGAGATATGAGGATAAAAAGCAGCTGCTCAAGTCACCGCAGAAGGAAAGTGCAGGCTAAAAAATCAGTGTCCACAGAGGACAGCCAGGTTTTGGTAAGAGTAGGAAGGGAAGCAAACATATAGACAAACTGAAGGTTATTAAAGATTTGACTGATGATTAAGATAGAGCAGCAGAATGTGCAGTTAAGAAGGTTTGGGAACTGGCGAAGGATGACAGACAGAAAAGAAAACAGTATGTAAAGAGGATGATGAGAATTAGAGCTTTGGAAGAAGAGGGAAGTGACCTAGAAGGTTATGGAGGCAAGAGCCTAGGAGAAGTGTGCAAGGACTCCTTTCATATCAATTCCACTCATTACGTGAGAAGTGTGCTGCTTTTGATAATACTTCGTACCCTCTCCCTGTGACCAAAGGATCCCTGTATTAAGTGCTTTTGATCCCTATGAGATGAATGGTCTTCTAGCAGATGTACTCATCAGAAAAATACTTGTGTGATGCTATAAAGAAAGAGGACAAGTCTTCTCTTGACATGGTGGGGTCGAGGGATTCAATTTTTTTTTTTTGCAATGTCTGCAATGTTTAATTGGAAGGGAGAATGTGTATTGGGGAGTGGGGGTCATGACTGTATATTCTCATTAAAACTTCAAGATTTAAAGCAGAATTACCATAGAGACTATGTCTAAACTATATTAGGATGAAAATACTAAGTTAAACACTAGAATGAAATAAATGGGGTGAGAAACTGTAAAATAAATTATGAGATCAGTAAAATAGGACAGAAAATTAAATAACTTGCTAGATATTTGCTCTCATATAATCAGTGAAGTTGAAGCATTTTAGTGATAGGTGAATATATTCCTGCTTAAGAGTGATAAGAAAATTCAAAGGAGAAACAAAGAAATTCAAGACAACACTATAATAAAAAAAAAATGCTGCATGTGCCTGAATGGCATGATAACTATAAAAAATATTCTATTCTTTTCCAATTTATTTATAGAAATGTTTACATAAATTCAAAGAATAAAAAATCATGATTTTTACTCTTTGAGATAATAAAATATGTATGCACAAAAACTAAACAATTGTGATTTAGTAGACCAATGGAATGAGTTTTCTAAAAATAGACCACAGAATGTATCAAAGTTTAAAAGCAATGGGATTTAGCATAAGGATTGACATATAGATCAATAGCATAGAATTGACATATAAATCAATGAAACAGAATTAAATTAATCCAAAATAAATGTATATATTTATAGTTAATTGACTTTTGACAAAGGTGCCAAGGCAAATCACTGGTAAAAAATAGTTTTTTCAATAAATGTTTCTAGAACAACTGGATAATCACAAGTTATGAAAGTGGACTCTTTCTATATAACCAAACCATATTCAAATCAAAATGGATCAGAAACATAATTGTAAGAGCTAAATCTATAGAGCTGTTGGGAAAAAACATAGGAGTTGATCTTCTCGACCTTCAGTCATTGGTTTCTCTAACATATGACATCAAAATCACAAGCAACAACAAAAATTAGATAAACTAGATTACATCAAAATTTAAAACTATTGTGCTTCAAAGGATACCAGCAAGATGATAGGAAGAAAAGACACACAAAAAATTGTAAATCATATATATGATAAGGGATCTGTATTAAGAAAGCAAATAATTAAAAAATACAAATGCAAATATCCCTTTAAAGAGGGGGAAAGGTTCTAAATATGCAAAGAAGGCAGACAAATGGTTAGTAAGCACACAAACCATGGTCAGCCTAATTAGTCACTGGGAAATGAAAATCAACAACAGAAGATACCCTTTCATGTTCGTGAAGAATGCTACAATCAAAAAGAGACAGTATGAACTATTGATGAGGATATAGACACAGTAGAAACTTAATTTACTGCTGGTGGGAGAAAATGCAGGCAACCACTTTAGAAAACAGTCTGGCAAGGCGGCGCCTGTGGTTCAAAGGAGTGGAGCGCTGGCCCCATATGCCGGAGGTGGTGGGTTCAAATCCAGACCTGGCCAAAAACTGCAAAAAAAAAAAAAAAAAAAAAGAAAAGAAAATAAAGAAAACAGTCTGGTAATCCTTACTGTACTATGATTTTGGCAATTCCACTCTCAGGTGTATGTACTCAAAAGAAATAAAGATGTATATGTGCATTAGAACGTGTATGTTAAGTGTTCACAACAGCATCATTCATAATAGTTAAAAAGTGGAAGCCACTCAAATGTCTTACCAATTGATGAATAGCTTACAGTGTAGTAGTAATTCATAATAAAGGAAAATGAGGTAGTGAAGCTCACCTCATGCTAACCTGGATGGATCTGGAAACTATTTATGTAATCATGTAGTGAGCATATCATTTCTCTAATAGTAGCTCAGCTTCTTGATTCTACCTCACAGTTTCAATGGAACAGTCTCAAATACAACCCTACTACATCGTTGAACAGCCACACTCAAACCATGCACTCTTGATCTTGCATACGTCAATGAAAAAAAATATTGCACTGCTGAATGCAATCTCCAAACAGTAAACCGAGTTTGTTTTCAATTATTTTAATTGCTTTATATGTGATTTAAAATAATGTATACTTGTTCAGTCAAACCTAATGTTCTGTTCATGTTTCTCCAAAAAATCTTTTTATATGTTTTAAAAACTGTTGTGTACTTAGAAATGTTATCTTTTGTCTTCAATTTACAAAAAGGGTGTGCTAAAATATTACGAGTTTCTGGATTGCCAACTCATCTGTGTAATTTTTCTTTACATATTTCATGTATAGAATAACCTCTGTATGTTGACCTGTAACAAACTAGTCACCATACAAAGGTGGTAAACATAAGGAACTAGGCCTATGGTTCCTATATGGACATGTGCTGCATGTCCAACTACAAAAATTAGGTGAACTTGAGGTGGTCAATGTAGGGGGGTGGTCAACTCAGGAGGTTCTACCATATTCCAAACTAACATTACTAATCTCTTAAAATTTAGAAATTAATTGTTAATGAAAAACAATAGGAGTGGACATCCAGTTTTTGTACCTCATGTAGAGGGCTTGAAAGTTATTAATTCAGTCTTTACAACAAGGAAAATTTGACAAATTGAAAGTCAATAGCTTTTCCTGGACTGATCATACAACTGACATCAAAAGTTTAATTATCAACGTGACCAATGGAGACACTCACAAAGTGTCTCTAATTGAGCTCTACTTTCTTAGCACTGAAGTTAAGAAGCCATAAACTAGTAGGCTTCTTATAATACATAAATTATATGTATTATAATTTTTTTTTTGAAAAATTTCTAACAGCCAACTATGGACCAGCCTGAGAATGAGAAAGTTTGGGGGGGCTGCAGGTATGACAGCCTTCTTCATTTTGTGGTCCTTATCTTCAGGAACTTCTCAAGGCTCTTGTGGTAAAAATTCAAGAAAGAGGACGGTGCCTGTGGCTCAAAGGAGTAGGGCCCCAGCCCCATATGCTGGACGTGGCAGGTTCAAACCCAGCCCTGGTCAAAAACTGTAAAAAAAAAAAATTCAAGAAAGATATTCTGGTGGCTCTGTCAGGGACAGTGAAGTAAAACCATTGTAAAATACATTCTGAACTTTTTTCATAAAAATTGCTTAATTTCCTGGCCTTATTCCAACCAGAGGAATTACTTTCCTTTCTCTATAACTCCTCCCAGGCTTCCCCTTTTATCTAAGGTAGAAATACATCATAGTTGACAGAGGTAAAGGATTTAAAGAAATAGATTGGAAATATCAGGAAGGGTATCAGGGGGAGGAAAAAATAGCACTACAGAAATATGAGTGAAGGTCACATTTATGAGACATAGACCCATAAAAGAGTGACATTTAACATATTAACTGCCAGCAGGTAAGGATGTCCAAGAAGAGTATCCTTGATACAGCTCAACTCAGTGGAAAATCTGCACAGTGATGTGAAAATCATGAGCCTGGCTGTGAGTGCAGTGTCTGCATACAGCGTTCATTCATTAGGTCCAATATTCAGGGAGCATTCCATACTGTTCAGAGATAATGACTGTTCAGGTTTGTCAGACAGTGCAAAGAAACTCAGAATCTGAAAGTTCTATACAATATTCTTAGTTACTGCCTCTACATTTCTTTATACTTTCCACCATTCACAATTGCTATTTGTTTTGCTTCTCAGACCTAATAGATGTGTTGGATATATCCTCACCTCCATCACCCATCTAGGGAAGACTTTCATAATATAAAAAGAAAATGTCAGAAAAATATAAATATTTTGTCATCATATCTTGAGTCAAATGACACTGAAAGCGAAATGTTGTCTAAGTTGTCAGGAAAGAAGGACTTTCTTACGGAGACTTTTAGAATTTCTTGAACCAGGCCAAAAAGGGCCTTCAGCTGTCCTGTGATCATCTATTCTTTATTCATTCATTACATTCAACGAATGTTTGAATGAAAACACACTTCACTCCAAATGCAAGAAAACAACCTTAATACAACCTTAAGACAAATAGAGGCATCAAGTTCATGAAACATATACCCTAGAAGAGAAGACAGACAATAAAATGGAGATAGAAAATGGATAAATGAATCGATATGGATGTAAGTTAGTGGTAAGTGCGTTAAGGAAAAGTATAAAGCACATGAAGTTGGAATGCTATTTTAAATCACATGGTCAGAGAAAGTCTCTCTAAGAAATGACTTTAGATCAAAGACATGAATAAATTGAATGAGAATAAATATTATTTATTTATTTATTTAGAATAATAATTCTAATTGAAAAAGATATATATTATTTATCATTAATATATAAATGATAATATATATTATATTTATATTTATTATATATTATATATTATTTATATTTATATTAATCTATAAATAATAATATATTATTTATTTACTTAGAATAATAAATTATTATTCTCATGAATAAATAATGAGAATATATGGGAGAAGGGGGCATCAGGCAGAAGAAGTAGCAACCCAGAGTATACTGAGGAATGTACATAGCATTGTTAAAGAGCAGCAAGGAGACCACATGGCTAGATTGAAATGTGTGGTGTCTAGGGAGGGAAGGTTTTAAAAAAGAAAAAAATGATAAAAAAAGTGGCTTGAACTAGGTCATAATAGGGTCTTCAAATTTTATTCTAATAGTAATGAAAAAGCTTCAGAGGATTTTGAACACAGGACTTGAAAAAAAATGTAACAATGTCTTTGGGGCAGCGCTCGTGGCTCAAAGGAGTAGCGCGCCGGCGCCATATGCCGGAGGTGGCGGGTTCAAACCCCAGGCCTGGCCAAAAACTGCAAAAACAAACAAACAAACAAACAAAAAAAAAGTCTTTGGCTGCTCTGGAGACTGTGTATTCTTATTCATAAAGCTCCATCCTAGAGGCATTTCAATGGGATGTGAGGGCACTAAACATTGAAAATGGAGGTTTTATACAATAATCTAAAAGAAAGTCTGGATAGGGGTGAGAGGACTTAGTGTAATTGATCTATTCCTACTCTAACTCATAAATCCCACTCACTGCATGATGATCAATATCTTTTTCAATTTTAGTATTTCGTTTTACCTCAAAATCTTTAGTTTAGTAATATGAATAAGAATAATTTGCAAAATAGCCCAGTACCTTTCATGAAAGAACTGAACTGCCTGTACTTTTCCTAATTGCATTCCTTGTTCTACCTTACTTTGCTATTTCAAAATAAATTCTCTTTGTCAAATTAGTAAGATAATTTTCTCATCATATTAGAATAATTTTTATCTAAACCTAATGGTTTTTAATGCTCGTTTAAAAAAAAATTTCACTTTGCTATGTTTTATTAATAGGTATTTTACAAATTCTCCATTAGTACCTTATTGTGCAAAATGCTCTTGTCTACTTTTCTTATTAAAACTGGGTTTTAAAATGAATTCAATATCTGGGCATTTAAAAATAATTATTAATTTCATGCCTACTTGCTTTCTACGTGTTTTACTCCTGAGATATTTATACAGCTCATTCCTATTCTTCTAATTCTTTGGATAGTATTAACCGTGCCTGCTCATTGTTCTCTTGCTTAGTTGCATGTCTCAGAAATCATCTTGCACCCTAGCTCTCCCTCCCCTAACCACAGTAATGTTCATTTTTGGTGTTAAGTTTTCAGAAGATCATTTTATCAAACACCAAAAAGACTATCTTGTTTTTGTAAATGATATACTTGAGGAATGTATGAGTTAATGTTTATAATTATATAGACATGGTATTTTCTCAGCCTTTATCCACAGAAATGTTGGCTAACATCTTCAGCAAGTTCATAATTGTCACTTGGTTTTCTCATGTCCTTAGGTGGTTTCTGATATTTCAACAATGTAAAAGCATAAGGTGATTTAAAAATCAATATAATTTATTCCATCGATAGTTATTTCTGGTTCATTTTCTGGCCCTAGCCATCCTTACACGCACCCACAAATACACACACATACACATGTATACATATAAAATAAATGTATTTTCTGATATTCTCCACATAAAACTGATTTTCAGGGTTAGAAAGAACCTCAAAGGTTTTCCATTTCAAAGGCCACATAATACAGATCTCATTCTTAGGTCAAAACCAGTGGCCTCAGGCTTCTTTCACATTCCCATCTCTCACACATATATATCACTATAACAGCCTCTTAGGTTTTCTTCATTTTTTTCTATGTTGCCATCAGGAAGTCTCTCAATGGTATTTATTGTGCTTTTTTGACTGACCTTGCTATTTTTACATTTTCCTTTCTTCTAAACCTCTCTATAATTTAAGCTCTACTAATTTACATTCACTTCTATTGTTGCCTACCCAAAGATACAATATTTTCATGAAATAGCTCTGATAATGATTGTCAGAGTCAAACTCTTAGATGTCTAGCTCAGTGACAAAACTCAGGTGATCGTCATCCACAGTTGATTGTGAAATAATATGTCTATGTCATTCTATGTCTAAGCTAGACATTTGAAAAAAAAATTACAAAACAAGGGCAGGGATCTGTAAAATAGACTTGTCATGATTGAAAGCATTCCAACCTGTGCATGGCAAAGGGTGACACTGTAGTGTAGAAAGAAAGAAAGGAATGATGTGGGTGTACATCCAATTTTCAAATGTGTTTTTTCACTGAAAAAATTCAGTGTCTTCTGAATGCTACTTCTTTATTAAATAATTATGATGAAGTATACAAAACAAAATTTACCATTTTGAGATTTACACTTAAGTTTTCTTCTAATAGTGTTATAGTATTTCCTCTTATTTGTAGGTATTTGTTGTATTTGAAGATAATTAATTTGCATGGTGCAATATAGAAGCCAATTTTTTTTGCATGTGGATATCCGGTGTGCCAGAACCATTTGCCAAAGAGATATTTTTTTCTCTGTTCTATGGGGTTGATATCCTTGTTTAAAAAAATCAATTGATCTGGCTGTGAGCCTGTGCTCAGTGGTTAGGGCGCTGGCCACGTGCACCGGGGCTTGTGGGTTTGAACCAGCCTGGGCCTGCCAAAGAAACAAACAAACAAACAAAAATAGCCAGGCATTGTGGCAGGTGCCTGTAGTCCCCGCTTCTAGGGAGGCTGAAGCAAGAGAATCGTTTGAATCCAAGAGTTTGAGATTGCTGTGAGCTGTGATGCTATAGCACTCTACAGAGAGTGACATAGTGAGACTCTGTTTCAAAAAAAAAAATCAACTAATTATATATATATATGTGATTATTTCAGGAAACATTGATTTATATGTTCATCTCATGACAGCACCACATTGTTTGATGACAATGGCTGTGTAGCAGGATTTGAAATTGGGAACTATGAGTAAACTAATATTGTTCTTTTTCATTTTTTTGTGCTCATTTGAGGGTCTTTGAAAAACCATATGAATTTTAGAACCAGATTTTCCATTTCTAACAAAAAAAGGGGATGAAAGGCCAATTAGATTTTGATGGGGACTTCATTAAACCTATAGAGAATATTGACATCTTAACAATACCAAGTATTCTGATCTGTGAATGTGCTCTAATATGCCATTTGTCTTCTTTATATTTTTTATTATAAAATGTAATTTTAGAGTTATAAACCTTTTATATTTTTATTAAATGTATTCCCAATTACTTTGTCCTTTTGATGCTATTATAAATATTTTTTTAAAATTTGCTTTTTGATTCTTCATAACTAGTGTATATGTATACAACTGATTTTTTTTTCTACATAAAGATTTTATCCTAGGTATTTTATTTTTTTAATTTATGATGGACATATAATAATTATAGATACCCATGGGGTAACATGTGGTGTATGTTGTATAATGATCAAATCAGGGAAATTAGCGTATCTATCTCCTTAAAACACATGTTATTACTTTGTGATGAGAAGATGAGTTGTCTGTGTGTGGATTTATAAATACATATAGGTTCCCAATTGTGTTCCATTGATCTATGTGTCTGTTTTAATGTCACTACCATGCTATTTTTTTTTTTTTAATAATTGGTTAAGGGTTTGTGTTAATTCTTCTTTAAGTGTTTGGTAATATTTATCAGTCAAGACATCTAGTCCTTGGCTTATCTTTCTTGGAAGGTTTTTGATTACTGATTCATTCTCTGACTTATTCTCAAAGTTTCTGTTTCTTCTGGAGTTATCTGTGGTAGTTTCAACGTTATAGAATTGTCTACTTATTTATTTTTCTTTTAATATACAGCTGCTATAGTGTTTTGGTATAAAAGTTTTTATTTCTGTAACATCAGTAGTAATGTTCTCATTTTCATTTCTAATTTTAGTGATTTAAGTATTCTCTTTTTTCTTAGTCTATTTAAGATTTGCAAAGTTTGTTGGTCTGTATAAAAAAAACTTCTGATTTCCTTGAATTGCTGTATTGTCCTCTATTATCTTCTTTGCTTATATCTGCTTTATTTTGTTTATTTAATCTTTCTTTGATTAGCTTTGACCTTAGTTTGATTTCATTTTCTCCTTCTTTTAAGAATAAAAAAATCTTATCTTTCTTCATTTTTAAAATAGGCAATTATAGCTATAAATTTTCTTCTACTTATGCTTTCTCCTAAATTTTGGTACATTGTATTTTGTTTTTATTTGTCACTTAATAAAACATTTTCTGATTTCCTGGTAATTTCTTCTTTGACCCATTGTTTTTCTGATACTATTGTTTAATTTCTACATACTTGAAAATTTTGCCGTTTTCCTTATGTATTGATTTCTAGGTTATTCCATGTTGTTAAAAAGATACTTCATATGGACTTAAATTTTTCAATGTATTGAGACATATATGGCAATCTTGAAAAACGTTTCATGTGTGGTTGAGAAAAATATATATCCTGCTGTTGCAGGTAGGATATTCTGGATAAGTATGTTAGTTCTAGTCTGTTTATAGTCTTGTTGTTCATATTCTCTAGTTTCTTATGCATAACCTTTGTAATTATTTTATACATTATTGAAATTAGGGTGTTGATGTTTCTAATTATTATTTTAAAAACATTTGTTTTCCCCTTCAATTTTGTAACCTTTGGGGTTCTGTTGTTAGGTGCATGTATGTTCATAATTGTTATATCTTTTTGATAGAATGACCCTTTAGTCAGAATTTAAGGTCTCTTATTGACTTCTATCATACCATTTTACTTAAATTCTATTTTGTTTGAAATTAGAACAGTCATTCCAGCTATCTTTCTGTTACTATTTGCATGGCTCATCAATATCCATTATTTGACTTTCAACTTAATTGTGTTTTTGACAAATTAGTTGTTTTGACAGTGCATCACTGAATTACTATTTCTATTAAATCTGCTGATCTGTCTTTAGAGAGTTTAAACAATTTGCTTTTAAAATAGTTACTAATAATCACTTATATCTTCCATTTTGCTTTGTTTTTATATTATAAAGTTTATCTATTTTTCCTTAGTTTCCCCATTATTGCCTTATTTTGCATTTAATTATTTTTAATCAATCAACTTTATTCTAAAAACATTTTTAGGTTTACAGAAAAATTGATCAGGTAATACAAAAATTTTCCATATAAAACTCTTTCCTACTCACAATTTACCCTATTCAAAATCTTGCATTAATGTTGTACACTTGTTACAATTGACAAACTAATACTGATACATTATTATTAACTAAAGACCATAGTTTACAAGAGGTTCACTCTCTCTTTTGTACAGTTCTATGACTTTTGACAAATGCATAAATATATATATCCACTATTACAAAATGCTTTCACCTCCCTAAAACTCCCAGCAAATTATCCTCTCCACATCTCCAACTAAACTCTTGCAACCAATGGTCTTTTTGTTTCTTTTATTTTTTTCCTTTTCCAGAATGTCATTTATTTGAATTCATACAGTATGTAGCCCTTTAACAGGGCTTGTTTTAATTAGCAGTGTGTATTTACACTACCTCCAGGTCTTTTCATGGCTCATTTCTTTTTAGTCTTTAATAGATATACCATTTTTTAAAAAAAAATCCATTGAACCATTTTAAAGTGAATTCATTTTAAGCAAATAAGATGTACCACTTTTTTTTTTCATCCATTGAACTGTTGAGTGACACGTTGGATGCTTTCAGTTTGGGGCAATTACAAAGCTTTTTGTAAACATAAATTTTCAACTTATTTGGATAAAAACCTAGGAGTGTGAATGAGTGAATGATATGTCAAGACCATGTTTAGCTTTATAACGACCTTCCAGATATCTTCCAAAGTAGTTGTATTGTTTTGCCTTCCTACCAGCAATGAGATTCTGATAGACATGTAGTTGGACCTCACTGTTGTTTTTATTTGCAATTCTCAATGACATATCATGTTAAGTACCTTCTCTTATGGTTATTTGCTGTATGTATATCTTCTTTGATAAAGTATCTTCAGATATCTTGGCCATTTTTAAATGGATTGTTGGTTTTCTTATTGTTAAGTTTAAAACATTCTTTAAATACTTTGGATACAAGTCTTTAATCAGAAATGTGTTTTGTAAATAATTTCTATGTGTCTGTGACTTGCCTTTTCATTCACTTTATCATTCATAGAACAGAAACCTTTAATAAAACCCAATTTATCAACTTATTTTTCACAGATTTTGCTTTTAGTGCTTTATTTAAAATACATGACAAACCCCAATGACTGCTAAGTTTTCTCTTGTAATCGTCTGGAAATTTTATAGCTTTTTGTTATATTTTTGGATCTATGATATATTTTGAGGTAATTTTTGTAATATCTAGTTTTTTTTTTTTTTCATGTGCATATCTAATTTTCCTCAGCATCATTTGTCAATAAGTCTACATTTTCTCCATGGAATTGCTTTTACCCCTATTGTCAAAGATTAGCTGACAATATTTTTGTGGGTCAATTTCTGGCCTTTCTATTGTTTAATTAATGTATTGGTTTATTCTTTTGCCAATGTTAAAGGGTTTTTATTTATTAACCATTCTTCTGGCAGCTGTGAGCTTTTAATTAGATATTAGAACTCCATAAAAAGGTGATTCTGAAGTTGTGGAATCCTCTATTCCACCACTTCTAGTGATATCAGTCAAGGCTAGTACTTTTGACAGTAGGTGGGCAGAATTTCCTGAGGGAAGCATGGAGCCTTATGGCAACAGATTGGTATTGAATACATATTAACAAAGCCTTATTTTATTAGAGATATATTTTTAGTTGAAGCCTTATATAAAACAAAAATTAGTTTCTAACCAGGTTTACCTGCCCACTGCCCAAGAGGAAGCCAATACCCAGAGACAGCAGGGTTGATAGCAGAGAAAGAATTCATTCCACATTGCACTAAGCAAGGAGCTGAGAGGAATTATTCAAAGTTGCCTCCCTGAGAATTTCGGAGATACGGTTTTTAAAGATCATTTGGTAGGCAGAGGATTAGGCAATCATATCCTGATATTTGGCTGGGTTCAGGGTAGAACCATCAGTCCCTTAGTATGAGCTGCTGCCTGGATGGATCAGTCAATAAGAATGCAGTACAAGTTCCCAGGTGGTGGGGTCACAAGACCAGTTTAGTCAGTTCCTTAGTCTTGTTGGGTCAGCCAATCCACTGAGATGCAGGATCAGGAAGGCATCTCAAAAGTAGCCTTAGGTTTCAATTATGTATTATCTATGTACATAATTAAGAATCTATATAGCCACCAAGTAGGTGACTCCAGAGTAGCAGACAAGGGGACAGTGGCTAATTAATATTATTTTTAGTTAAGCCTTTTTCTTCACAGAGTTTTTTAGGCCCTTACCATAATTCTTGCTTCATTTCCCTTCATCATCAATTTGTAGAGGCAGTTTCAGTGGAAACCTTACAAAAAAAAAAAAAAAACCAAAAAAAAAACCCAGTATCTAACAAAGTTGCCATGAACCTAACTAGTCTTTAGTTTGGGATTTTAGCCCATGCAATGAATAATATTAACCTGAAGGAGCTTTCACCCCAAAATATGACTATTTGGTATAAAGAATATTTTGAATTTAGGCCCTTTGAGATTAACTGGCCATTGGAAGGGGCTTTCCCTCCGTCTGATCTTCATTCAGAAGATCAAAGGGTATACCTGACTTCCCTTTCTCTTTCTGTGATCTCAGTATATTGCAGGAAAGAAGATCAAGGATAGAAGTAGATCTGGCCTAAATCATTTAAAATATCATATCTATGTCTCAGGTTAATATACAAGTCAATTCTTTTCCTGCATTCATTTGTCCTCCTTAGCACTATTTATTACCCCTGGACAGAATTACCTGTACTCCTCATTTTCTACTCTGCCCTCTAAAAGACATGTAAAAAATATCTGAACTGGATAATGCTTGTCATTCTCTCCATGTGCATGGCATTTATAAATAAATGTTTCTCTAAACCCACTTTGCCTGTGAGTTGATTTTTCAGGGAACTTTCAGGGGAAAGAACAAGTTTTTCCTCACCTCTACAGACAAAAGTACACATTTGTAGGGGAAAAAAATTACTATATAATGGGTGGCGCCTATGGCTCAGTGAGTAGGGTACTGGCCTCATATACCGAGGTTGGCTGGTTCGAACCCAGCCCTGGCCAAACAGCAAAAAAAAAAAAAAAAAAAAAAAAAAAAAGTAGCCAGGCATTGTGGCAGGCACTGTAGTCCCAGGTACTTGGTAGGCTGAGGCAGGAGAATCGCCTAAGCCCAAGAGCTGGAAGTTGCTGTGAGCTGTGACACCATAGCACTCTACCAAGGGTGACAAAGTGAGACTCTGTCTCTTAAAAAAAAAAAAAAATACTATATAATGTTTGTTGAAGCAAGCATTATATTTTCTGAGAAGTGTTGATGTAAAAAAAAAAAACCCAAAAAACTAAATACAGGTTGGGAAACTCCTACAATAAACTTGGACCAATGACATCTATTCCCCAAAGATGAAAGAAATATTGTAAATGTTTATTTCTCAGTAAATATGTGACATTTAAATGGGCACGTTGTGAATAAACTAGGTAAGTCTGCAAGATAGCCACTTTCATTTCTATCTTTTGTAACTGGCTTCTAGGAAATTTTTCAAAACATTGTGACGTTAGAGGCATGATAAATTTAGGTGATGGGTTGTATCATTCCTCCCCAGGAAATCAATTTTGTATGTTTGTTTGACGATGCTCGCAAATCCATAAAAATACATATGTTTTTAGTCTTAAATAAAAACACTGACCTATAGTGTAAGAGTTTATATTTTCAGTGTAATCAAAACAATTCTAATACTCACATTTAAATCATTGAGAAGAATGTCACCCTCTGAACAGCAATACTGTGGGCCTATGTAGCAATGGCATTTAATCATCACCAGTTAGTGCACTCTTCTCAGAAATTGCTGTCCACATGTGTAATTTCCTCCATCACCTCATTAAGATCTAGTAACATAAATGACAAAAAAAAAAAATTTAACAATTTATTTTTGTCTGGATTTATTTTAGAAATGTTTTTTAAAATAAAGAAACTATCCAGGGAACATCAAAATCATATTTGAGCAAAATCTTGACTTTCTTGCTGTTTTTCATAACAATGTGACAAGAATTTATAACTCATGTATTTCAGAGTCTTTCTTGAACCATTCTAAATGGAGTCTTTTAACTGCTGTTATTACATTTTCTCACAATTTTATGTGTATAATTAAAATGGTTTATTATAAAAGCTTAGCAAAAAAAAAAAAAAAGAAAGGAACTTCCATCTGAGATGATCAAGCTTCATTTACATGTGTCATGGCCAAGGTCATATCACATATCATCTTGACCATCAGCTTTCAGGGAAGATAATGGACTTCTATAACATGCAGTAGTATTGCACTTGTCAGTTTAGCATTAATACAACAGTTACTAAAACCACTTCACCTATCTGATCTTCAATTTTTTCATTTATAATGAGGGGATAATTATAATAGCTCCTTTTCTGCCAAATTATTGAAAAGTACACATGAGATAATGGATGTTGAAAGCATTTTGATTATTATTCAATGTTTTATGTATATTCTGAACTATGATTCTTTTTGACATTTGTGTGTAACAAGGAGTGTATGACAATGTAATAGTAACTATATACTAGGTTTGCTGAGGTCTGATCACGATTCTTAAGTTTATTTGAAGGCCCTTCTTTATCTACTTTTCTAGTTTTCTCTTTTCTGTGGTGGCTTTTCCTTTTAATTGTATTACGGTGTCATTGTCCTTTTATTTTTACATGTTTATCAGCTTAGAGTACAGAACTGGTCCTATTATGGAAAAGACAAAGAGAAGCATGTGAGCCTAGAAACACAGGGACCTTGTTTCAAGTCCTGTCTCTGCCACTTGCTAGCCATATGAAGATGGACAGGTGATTAATTCACTCATAAAAAGAAAATAAGAATGCATGTTTTATGTTTTCATGAAAATGGTAAGAAAAAAGTAGAATGTATAATTCAGAAGGCAACTGTAATGACTAAGTTGAACATCATTAGAAAACCACCCCTTCCCAGGCAAGTACTGTGTTCTGCAAATGTGCTCTAGTCAAACTACAATTTATGTTTTAGTCAAACTCCCCCCAAATTTGATGATAACAATAACGTGCCCACACACCTCTCATCAGATTGTGAACATTCCCTAGGGCCTGTGTATGCCTTCGAAAGAGACATCTGGTAAGGCCCACATCTATGGAGTGTCATGGGATGCCCTCCACGATGACCACTACAACCAGAGCTGGTTAGATGCTAGAACTTCCTAAGTTGTGTGCCAATGCTTTGGAAAAGTTTGGACAAAGATGCTGATTCACTTCAGTGTCCTAGGATTAGTGGAGAACCTCTCCTCTGCAAAGAAAAAGGAAAGAGTCACAAGTGGCTAACGTGAACCTGATCTTGAAAGCTCAGCCTCCATAAATCAGTGGCAGAATGTAGGATTTCTTTTTAGCTACCAGGGTCTGACACTTTTAAGTAAGATTTTTTTCTTTCATTTTACTTCTTTTACCTTAAAAATCATGAAAATAATTTTGTGTGTGAATATTAGGGTTTTTGACGAAATATTGAGCTCTATCAATACATTCTGTTCTGCATCTACCTGTCACCTGCTTTGTGTTTGCTGTTGATAAATGTAGAGAAAACGTGGCCTTTAAGTCTGTGTGACTAAGATGGAATTCACTGCACACAAACAAGGTACTATGAAGCTGCCAGAAGTTGAACATTTCTACTAACTACTAAGGAATCTCATTGTGAGAACAAAGATAAGAGGATGGTCTGCAAAATTGCAATAGCATGTTTCAGAGTTGGCAAAAATTCCCATGTTTTATGTGCTGTTAATTCAAGGTTTTGGCAGAGATTCTTGGTTAGAACAAATAACCAGAAATCTTGTTGATTTGCCTAATTGATTTTAGCAACTTCCAATGTACTCTCTTTCTCGAAAGTTGCAATAGATAAACCAAATGCCGTAAGTTGTATTGAACCATCACATTTGAGTTTTAGCTTAAAATGTCCTCAAGATGTTGCTCATTTTTAAAGGAGACCTGTATTCATAATGAAAGTATTTGTTAATGGAAATCAGAAAACCTGTGAAGTTGCTTAAAGGTTGTAAAAGAAAACTTGATAGCATTAAGAGTGTAAAATGTAAAAAAAATTGCATTGTGACAATTATAAGAATTTGGAATATTTAAAAAAGTAATATTGGCAATATTTTCTGAGTCTTCAGTAAATCAAATTCACCACTCCATGTTTATATATTTATAAAGTCACTTTCTTATAGCATTAAACTTCTTGTTACATTGTAGATAGTAATACTACTGGATAGTAAGCAGCTAGAAAACAGATACAAAATAGAAGTACCATAGAAAAATTGTGATTTATTTATTTATTTTTTAGGCAGAATCTTACTCTGTTGCCCTGGGTAGAATGCTCTGGTGTCATAGCTCATAGAAACCTCAAACTCTTGAAGAATCCTGTTGCCTCAGCCTCTTGGTAGCTGGGACTCCAGGAGTGCACCTCTATGTCTGGCTAGTTTTTCGATTTTACTAGAGATGAGGTCTCACTGTAGCTCAGGCTTCTCTCAAACTCCTGAGCTCAAGCAATGCACGCTCCTTGGCTTCTCAGAGTTCTAGGATTACAGGCCTGAGCCACTGCACCTGCCCAGGAAGGTTGTGATTTAGAGGCAATATTTTTGTTGCAAAACATGGATAAAATGTTCCTGCCAGTAGTATTATTTTCATGATACAATAAATCAAAAAATTCTATGAGACATTATGCAAATATTAATTAACTTGTCTATTTTAATATGATAGAATACATTATATACTACTTGAGGTTATATCTGAATTTGAATGTGAATTTTGCATTTATTATCTACATGAATTTTTAAGACTACCTACCCTATTTGATCCTCAATTTATACCTTAGTAATAGTCTTCAAATAAATGTTATCATATGCCAAGAAAGAGAGAAATATAGAAAGAAAGTATGGGAAACCTTCTAATGTATCTCTCTGTATACATAAGATGGTAAATAGTTCATTTCTCTTTACAATCTACTCTTCATCCTATTAATCTTAAATATATTTTTAATGAATAGTGATTGAGAAATTATCATTTTACTTTAAAAAAAAAATAAAGATCATTTGATTTTTTTTTTTTTTTTTTTTGGTGAAGGGTCAGTTTTCTTTTATTTTTTTATTTATTTATTTATTCTTTTTTTATTATAGATAAAAATATGCACCATAGATGTGGCCCAACCCATCCCCCTCCCTCCACCCAAACCTTCCCCCTCCCTTCCCCTTCCTTGGTCCTTTCCTCATAGTCTTGAGGTATAGTTGGGTTATAGCCTTCATGTGAAAGCTATAGTTTAGCTTCATAGTAGGGCTGAGTACATTGGATACTTTTTCTTCCATTCCTGGGATACTTCGCTAAGGAGAATATGTTCCAGCTCCATCCATGTAAACATGAAAGA